>BQNB010054514.1:0-39510 GCA_026074375.1 Tanacetum coccineum
GCTGATCTAAGTTAGCATCATTTATCTCTTCTCTAGTCTATTGCCCATGTGACTTTCTTTGACCAGCTGTCATAAGGATAAAAGGACCATTTTTGATGATATTTTCAAATTGAGGTTCCATACCAAGGATGTGGCACAGGAACCTCTTTTTCTAGTTGGTGAAAATTTTCACCTCTAGTACAGGAGCAACATTTAACTGGCCACCCCTGTATTCAAGAGTCTGTGGTACTTCTACCGTTGCCATTTAAGATGGATCTTGATTTTAAAAATCTTTGAGCCTTTTTATATATCCTTTTAAAGGGATTTTATAAACCAGAAGGCTCTGATACCACTTGTTGCTCCCTTGGAATCTGATATAAGGTTTATCAAATTAAACTAATCAGATTTCATGGCAACGAAGTGAGTTATAAACAGATATATATAAAGAATATAAAGAACAAGTTTAAAACATAGAAGTACTTTTCAACGTATAGGTTCTTATTAGAATCAAATAAAGAATCTATGACACACCTTGCTTGCGGAATAGCAAGGTGATTGAATGACAATTGGGGGTGTTATCTCCTTCGAACTTAAACTCTAACCAAAGTTAAAAGAGTAAGAAAACAAACTACTTATGACTAAACCGAAGCTTCAACTTTAGTAGTACCGTTTAGTTTGTTTGAGAGATAAATGAACTCTTAAATATGTATCACATTAATTGGAAGAGTTGACATTTACTCTGGGAACCCCTTTCCTTTTATAGGCAAAGAGATCATGGTTTACAAGTTTAACCTAAACTACATGGCAATCATTAAATGAGTGGTTGAACTACCATTTAATGCACATTTTCTTTCTAGTACTAGGTACAATCCTTTAAGAAAAGTTGTTGTACTTTGATATCAACTTTAGAAGTTACTTTCCTAAGAAGATTGCTTTATTCATTTTGACATAAAACAATCTTTTTCCTGCCTTGTAAACCTTCTAGAAGTGAAATAAACGTTTCAATCTTCTGTTAAGGAGATAAACAACGTTCAACTTGTAATTGTCAACCAAGCTGAACTGAAGCTCTTTCCAAATACCTTCTTCAGTTTCTGTACCGCTGCATAAACTGAAGTGAAGATACTTTCCAATCTTCTAAGAACCTGAAGAGCTGACGCTGAAGAAACTTCAGCGACTCAAACTGAAAGACTTCAGCTTGAGTAACACTTAAGGGATTTTATGTTTAAATCTACATGGCTCAGGAACTGAACCCAATATCATTTTGTGAATTTTGTTTTGTAAAATTTATATGGTATTACCATTACTCTTTTATATTAGTTTTGTAATTTGAAAAGATGATTTTTACATTTGTTACACCCGTGAATCATCTTTTATATACATGTGTTCAAAAAAAAGCTTTTGCTTTTTTCGTTTTGTTTCACAAGAAATTGTCAGTATGGTATGACCGTATGAGAACTTTAAATTTAGACACATTTATTTTCTTAAGAAATTGTCCGTTTTCTTAAAACTGGCATGGTACCCGTACAAAGCAGCGGTTTTGAGGGCGTTAAAAATAAAAAAAAGTTAAAAAATAATAAAATTATTTCAAAATAAATGGTGAATTAAAGAGCACAAAATTTTCAAAAATATGATGAAATTAAATCATAAAAAAATAAATAGATAAAAATAATATTTCAATTTAAAAATAAAAGTGATTTTTTAATTAAGAAGTGACACATGTCATTTTAAGATGTAGTTTTTTAAAATGAGATGGATGGTTAAAATTGCACATCTTTATATTTTTTTATTATAAATAAGTTTAAAAGTCTAAATTTATAAGTATTTTTAAAATTAAAATGTGATAAATGCTTTATTTATAATATAGTATAGAACAAGCGTGATTGCCGGCGCGATGCTACGGGGCGTTAATTTTTTTTTTTTGGTTTATTTTTTTGGTCTCATGTTTAATACTTTGCTTTTTTTCTTATATGGACTTATTTGTTGGACCTCATGTTTAAAGATTTGTTTCTTTTGCTATTTGGTTTTTTTAAATATAATTTTATGAGATTTGGGTAAATATGTGTTAAGAATGATTGTTCGCACGTTGATGCGTGACATTAATTGATGCGAGGCGTTAAGTTTTTATTTATTTATTTATTTTCTGCGGGTTTATTTTCCCGGTCTCATGTTTAATAGTTTGTTTTTTTATATGAGTTTATGTGTTAGGCGTCATGTCGTGGGTATTTTTTGATCTGAATAAATACTTTTGTTTTTTCCTGTTTTGTGCCGAGCAACTTTTTTTATATTAATTTGTGCGGGTTTATTTTTTCGGTCTCATGTTTAATAGTTTGTTTTTTATATGAGCTTATGCGTTTGGTCTCATGTCGCGGATTAATTTTGATCTGAATAAATAAGTATTTTTGTAATTTTGGTTCTTATTTTGTGCCGAACAATTTTTTTTTTAAGTTACCAAGTTAAAGAAAAAGAAAAAAAAAAGTTGTCAAATGGGCCGGCCCAAAGTGAGAGCCCAATGGGCCGGTTACTGTAGCAACTATGTCAAAACGACGTAGTTTTAACTCATTCATAGTATATACATATAATAGATAAAAATTCTTATATTATTCATTTATTTGTTGAAATAACAAAATCACTTTTGCCAGAAAAGAAAAGAAAAAAAACCAAAAACCCAAACGGCGTCGTTTGAAACAAAAAAACCTTGAACATAAACCTAGCAGCGTTCCCTCCCACCATGTAATAGCCTAGCAAACTGAGTTAACATTATACTTTTTGAGTAGACTTGGAAGAGCATCCAAGGTCTTAAGTTTAACCTGAACCATTTTAACTTGTGTTAGCACAAAAAGAAATTCTATTGGGAGTTCCCACTAAAGTGTCTTTAGTTAAGCAACTTAGGATGTAAGACTTGTGACAGTATTTGTAAAGTCTTCAAGCTTTGGTGGAATTTCATTCAAATCACTACAGCTTAATTTCATCATGGACCTATGTATCGTTAACCCCTTTTTTACTGCTTTCTATCTCAGTTAGTTGATTAAATCGTTGGAGGGAGTCCTTCAGCTTATTAGGAGTATGAAGCTTGGCTAAAGTTATGGATAGATAAAATCTTTGGAATTTAGTTTAAAAGACTTTAACCAAAGCTCAATGAAGTTCCCACATTAGGAAAGAGGGTTTCGGCTTTAAGGAGAGCACTTTAGCTTCAGCTTTGTTCTTCGTCAAGTTACCATTAGATGCTTTTTAGACTATAGAATAAATGACCTGGTTGATAAGTATCTTGAATTTCAGAAACCTGAGAGATGAGGATTAAAGAACACTAAAACATCTTCAGTTTCAGTGTTTAAGAGTAGCAAGAAGGGCATCTTTGTCTGCTTCTTATTCTCATCACTATCCATCGAACAACAATGATAATCATCTCTTGTTAGTCCAGGTCTTTGAAGCTTAGTTGAACATTTTACACCAGCTTTTCCAGATCCTCCAGCTTGATTATACTTGAGGCTTCTACTTCCTTAATTTGTTTAGCAATGTTGCTGGCTCCTTTATCTGATGTAGATTGGTTGAGGACAGTTTCTAACCCTTCACTAATAGATTGGGTTTGGTTTGCAAGAACATGCAGGTCAGTACCTGCAAATAAGCGATCATATAAAGTATTTTTGGTTCCTTTATTCATACCATGTTGTTGAGGTATAAAATCACGAAGAAGTAAGATGATTCAAGATCACCTTCATTGTGGAATTTTGACTGAAGCATCCTATCCATGCAGACTCATATTAGAAATAATGAAGATAGCTAAAAAAGATAGGCTTTTTAAGATTAAATGCGACATACCACTACTGAGTCTAGGTACTCCTTATTCTTCATTGATACCCTAAAGAATTTGGCCACCACTTTCCTGCTGTAGAGTGCTTTATTGCATTTCAGTAACCATAAGCTGTGGAAGACTTGAAGTCGGCTTGGTTGGATTCCATCGGTCGGGCTGGATCTTTGTTTTCTTTAAAAGACCAGTTTTGGTAGCCAGTGGATGCTTTGAATGTACCCACCGTTTGTTGTCTATGTGCTGGACATGGTAAGCGAGATAGAGAAAAATTTGAATGCTTCTTTGTCTAGTGTGAGCTCTAGCTGTTGTACCTTGTACCGAGCGCCTTTTAGCATTAGAAGAGAGTTTGGGAGCTTTAAATACCACTGGCTTAGTTGCAAAGCAGATAGCCAACACGTGGTATGTGAAAGGAGGTTCTTCAGGTTGGTTGGGCTTTAGTGCCCAATTGTTGACACTGAATACTTGAGTGGGGTAGAGTGTTTACATTCACCAATCTTCACATCCTTCCTCAATCTTATGCATTATCAACAAAGAGATAGATAATCGAGTTGTAGGGAACAACTCTTTTCCCTATGTTTCTTATAGAGTTTTGATGATGATAGTCTTCCAAAAAGATATTGGCATAGTCAAATGTGATCTTATATTTGCTAGACTAATACAGGTATAATTGCACGTTATTGGTAATTTGATCAAAACCTCCAGTTCCCCCCTAAACACTGGATAATCTATGCCATTAACAACCTCCACCTAGGAGAAAAAAGACTCTTTTGAAGAGTCTTCTTTAGACTAAACGTGTGGGTGTGCGGTGTGTCTGTTCTCTCTCCTGTTCCCCCCCATTACCCAATTGAATGAAACCATTTTCTAACTATTCATAGTTATAAGTGGTTGCAGACATATTCACTAGAGTGAGGAAGTAATTTCACCAATGCATTTCTAAATAGGTGTTTACTCTACTCTCCAAAATACCACCATGGGGATCGAGAAGAAAAACCATAGAGTTTATATAAAGAGCTTTACCTGATTACCAAAACTCGTCTAGGTATATCCTATACCTGTTGAGATCTGGTAAATGGTTCCTCTACAAGCAACACTGTGAAATAAAATCAGAGTCACTATTTGAAAAATCCTTGTTATTGAGTGTTCATGGTATAGAAAGCAACCTCATGATTTGTGTTGTTTATAAGAATCTTCAAGATTGAAGCTAGACTTATTTTGCACCAACAAATGGTCGTTCTTGGTTGTGGAGGATTAAGCTCTTGGTTTCAATTTATTGTGTATTTAAGTTTTGATGTGTGTGATTTGTTTTGGAGATTTGTGTAGATTCTTGGTGAAATGCATTTGTTGAGGTCTTTTTTAGATAGTGATTTTAAATGTGATGGAGTGGTTATGATGATTGTGTTACTTTCACTTTTATTTTTTGACGAATTGATAATTGCCAAATGGAATTATAATTTGGTGAAAAGATTTAGGTTATTTTTTAACATTGTGAAACTTTGTATTTAAGGAAAGTCATGTTTCAACATGCTTCTGACACTTAGAATAAAGTGTAGCATCTGTCTTTATCACGTCCGAAAGTAGGTAGAAGAATGTGAGAGTAATTCGAACACTTAATAATTCATCTTTTAAATAAACTTTAAATTTGTTAACTTCTTTTGTAAGAAATCACTTAATAAAATTATTTATTTTGAAAATCATTTTTTGTCTTTGAAACTGACCTTGTGATTGATGTAAAGAAGCTGAACTAGGTTCGGGTTTGTTGCTAGGTTATGCTGAACAGATATTGGTGACTATTATCAACATACAAGCTCCACGACAGCGCAAAACCACACCAGGCTCATGCAGTCTCTGCAAGAGAAATGACGTGATTGCTCATTACTTTCATCTCGAGAAACTGAAGAATTGAATCAAAGTTACTAGTTAAGAAACTGAACAAAAATACAACCACATCATTTGTCTGTTTCAATTCCTTAGGGTGTGACCAGTAACAAAGCTCTAGTGAAGGCAAAAAAATCACAAATGCACGTGCAAATTCATGAATGAGACTATGTGATTGTCTCATTTACTTCACTTTTGAAGAAAGTAATTTATGAATAAAGAACTGAAACTGACATTTTAACATACAGTTGTCAGTTTTGGCATGAAATCGTTGAACCCTACAATTTTCTTCAGTCAGTATTGCGTAGGTCAGAGTGGTGAATCAATGGTCAGCATACCTATCAACACAATCTTTTGAAAGTTGTCATCCAGGGCTTAGGGGAAGTTGTCAAGGGCCAAGTTGATATTGAGTGGGAAATGAAATGTAATTCAATTTTCCTTTTAAGAATATGATCTCTGATAAAGTGATATCTAATATCATTATCTAGTTGTGAGTGCAGGAACTGGATTATTAAATTCTGGCAAGCACTGTAATATCAAAAAATGGTGGTACACTTTTCACATATGATGTCCATAGTTATGAGTTGGACTCTCATCATAATATGTTGCACAACATCTAGCAGTACTTCATATTTACGTTAGCTCCGACATAGTTACAAATTGATCGTTTTACACTCCAGCACACAAGTTTGCCTCACCATCTACAAGCACCTGAGGTGCTTTTTCTGTCCAAGTTGCATCTAATATAGTCAGAGTCTGAGTATCCTTTTAGGTCAAAACCTGAATCCTTTGGATACGACAGACCAAGACTGAGTACCTTTTAGGTACCTAAAAATTCTCTTAACATAAATAAGGTGAGATTCTTTAGAATTTGCTTGATATCTTGCATAAAAACAAGTTGAGAATTGAATGTCAAGTCTGCTTGCAGTTAGGTACATTAGTGATCCAATCATACCTTTATACTGAGTCTCATTTACAGCTTTGTCATTGAGATCAGGTCCTAACATGTTAGGGGGCACCACTGAAGTTTTCACTGATGAACCAATTTTGTCATACTTTTTGAGCAGATGCTTGACATATCTTTCTTTGTTGATTGAAATGCCTCTTTTAGATTTTTTAATCTGAAATCCAAGGAAGATAGTGAGACACAGTATCATACTCATTCGTATCTTTGGATCATCAGTTTAGCAAGACTGTTTGCATAACTTGGTGCAGGAGAACCCCAACGATAAGTCTCAACATAAATTTTCACCAACATCACACAGTTAGATTATTATTAAACATTGAGTTTTTGTCTATCTTATCTCTTACTAACATGGCGTAGTTTAAGTGAGATAGTTAAGAGTTTCATACCATACTTTTGGAGACTCTGTTTTAAGTCCATAAAGGAGGCTTGCACACATGGTTGGGGGACTCACTGTTCCAAAACCTGAGTTGTTTAACATAAACTTCTTCATTTAAGTTATCCATTGAGGCATTCATTTTTAACATCCATCTGTGATAAACTATAATTCGTGTAAGGCAAAGCAAGAAAGATCCTAATTGCTTCAAGTCTTTGCAATAGGACAAAGTTTCATCACAGTCTATGCCTTCTTGCTGATTGTAGCCTTGAGCTACAAGTCTTGCCTTGTTTTTTATAACAATTCCAGTTTCATCATTTTTGTTGAAAAGGATTAGAATTGTATCATGGACTGAAGTATCGTATCATTTAGCGAGCAGGATAAAGTGCAAAAATCTAAATATCATCATTATTATGAGTTGCCAGGAATTGGGTTTTTATTTCTGGTGTTGTTTTTTTATCAATGTTCAAACTGATACTTTGTGCACATAGAAACTTCAGCTATCAATAACATAGGTTTATTACTACCGGTAATAGAAACTTCTGAGTTATCTGCTAAAGACTTTACAAAAACTGGGTCTTTTGACCCAGAGCTAGAGGTATCTTCAGTGAATTGGTCAATTCCTAAGAGTTTCTTCTTTGAGTGGAATTTGTTCCTCTATGATACACTAATTAAGCGTTATTAGAACTGTTTAACATTTTCTGTATCGAATGTATACTCTTCAGTTCATTTTCTTTATTTTGATTCTCCTTTGAAGAATCTCATTGTTAGAATACGAAAATCCTAAGAAAGTATCGTCACTCCATAGATTAAAGATGGACTGTTGATAATATATATATATATGGGGGTGGGGGGTATATAAATCATTCATGAGCATCTTTAGTTATATTTTGGAAGCCTAATAGCTAAGTTAGAAAAGCCCATGAAAGACCATGTAAGCCCATCCATGGCCGGCCTCAATTAGCATTTATACACCGCTCCCATGGCCTGAGAGTGATTGATTGGTCTGTTCTCTCTTCTTAATTTTTTATTCTTGAAACAAGGTCGCTTGTTTTTATGTTTTACTTTCCTCTCGATAGTGTTCATCCTACCCTTTCTTGTCACTATAAAAACCTCATTTCCCACTCATCTAGGAAGATTATTAGATTATCTTCAATTATATCAAGAGCCATGAGTGTTCTTCGATTTTAGTGTTTACTTGTTTGTTTCGTGTGTTTTTCTCTAAAAAGACCCGTTTTTATTTTTCTTATGTTCTAAGCTTAAATACCACGACTAAAAATCATCGACATAGGTATGTTGATCTAGTATCCGTGATATAGTGGCAACTTAATCATACAAATCTCTTAGTTGTGTCATTTTGAGTTCGTACTTTATTAAGTCAAAATCTTGATTTTAATTTTCCGCTTGAAAAATCATTTAGAAGTTTTCATTTTTCTGTCCTTATTGGCTTAGTAACTTCTTTTGGTACAAATTTTTTGGAATACATGCAACAAAAAACGTGTCTCCTATGTTTAAGTTTGTAGTGATAGCGCGCGCGCGATAGTTCACGAGTGATAACCAAACTAGTCAGCTACACACACACATCTCACACACCCAGCACAGCACTCACTTCTCACACTCGCTGACACTCCACTACACTTCGCACTCTTCTATATACAACCACACCTAGCACAACCCCGCCTGTATACCGTGCGAGTCCATATTACAAATATTATCACAAAAAATTTCGCACATCAACACCCACACACACACAAACCACACCAACCGAAACCAAGCGAGTTTTATTAGAGTGTAACCGATCTATTTGTACTCAGGTAACATAAAAAAAGTAAAATAAAAAAAAAAAAAAGAAAAAAAAGAAAAGAATAAAATAAAAAAAAAAAAATAAAAAAAAAAAAAAAAAAAAAAAAAATAATTAAAAAAAATAAAAAAAAAGAAAATAAAAAAAAAAAAAATAAAAAAAAAAAAATATAATAAAAAAAGAAAAATGAAAAAAAAAAATAAAAATATAAAAAATAAACAAAAAAAAAACCATAGTAATAAACAAAAATAAAAAAAAAAAAAAAAAAAAAAAAAACAAAAAAAAATAAAAATTATTGTAAAAAAAAAAAACTAAAAAAATAATAAAAAAAAAAAAAAGAAGAAAAAAAAAAAAAAAAAATAAAAAAAAAAAAAAAAAAAGAAAAAAATAAAAAACAGAAAAATATAAATAGAAGAAAAAAAAAAATAAAAAAAAAAAAAAAATAAAAAAGCAAAAAAATAAAAAGAATATATAAAAAAAAAAAAAAAATAAAAAATAAAAAAAAAAAGAAAAAAAAAAATAAAAAAAAAAGAACCGTCTAATTAAGAGTCAAGTGAACCAACTAGTCTTATTTCCAGTTAAACCGAACTAGTATTTCTAGTAAACCAAAACTAGTCTTCAGCATTGTAACTAACAATCAAGGTTTAAGCGAAACCGATCACTCAAATTTTCCAATAATTATGGTTTATCTCTTTGACATGTAAAATCCTGTAAACAATTAACTCTTGTTTTCCTTTTTTGTCTAAGAATTGTAAAAGCCCGTGTAGTTTCAAGAATTAAAACACTTAAAAGACAACTTAATCAAACACAATTTCTTTCTACCACCGTTCAATCTGACAATAAGCTTTTAACATACAAATTTCTCAATGAAGACTCTTGCTGATAAAGCGATTCTTTCGGGTGCTGACAATCGTCCACCTATGCTAAAAAAGATATGTCACATACTCGAAAAGCATAATGAGCTATAAAGTGATGAATAGACAACATTGAAGAAATGATTCGTAGAATCCGTTGAAAATGTGTCCACTCATAGGGCCTCTCAATTCGAGAAAATGAAGTGACAAGACCATAAATAATCGGAGTTATCCTGCTATGAAGGAATATTAAAGCGAGTGTGATATCAAAAGCAACAATATCATTCTCACAGGACGACCACCTAGGTCTATGCATTGGATAACAATCGTAAAGTCGACCAAGAACTTTTGGGAAAGAATTCAACTCTCATGCAAGGAACTTCATTGGACGAAACAAGAATGATAGTGTACGCTTTATGATGAATTCGAATAACTTTACTTATAAAGAAGGAGGAACAACGACGTGATTTCTACTTTGAAGATTTCACCGCTACTCAATGACATGAATATCTACAATATAAACTGGAACAACCAATTGACACACGAAGAGTTTTTGAATACTCTTCCTCCTGATGGAGCAAATTTTTGTACAAAATGTCAAACTGGGTTCGATTTCATACAACTAACAGGATCATCTTCATGCCTACTTGGGACACCAGAAAATTTCAACAAATGAGGTGCTTAATGCATGAACGCAACTCAATCCGCTTGGTTTTGGTTACAATCCCAGCAAGATACCCATTCATCTAGCCAACTCATCACACTCATAAACAAAACTCTTAATTTCAACTACAATTTCTCCATATTAGTCTCCGCCACAGCATGGTATTACTTATCAGTCCAACAATACTCAAATAAGCCAATCATCAACACCTCTTGCAATCACGTATCCATAAAATGTATTAGCAATCCATCAGTCATCACAATGTTTTATTCTCCACCATCATCCATCCCTCAATTGGAATATGCTCCCACAGTTAACCAACAATCTGAATTTCCTAAACTAGACTCAGGTCTAATTGTTCTAGTGTTCCAGAAAGGTGATGATCCCATTGATGCCATATCCATCACATGATTCTGTTCTTAACTGCTGTTCACATCCCGTATATTCCTACTACCAATAACCAGCTAAGAAATTCATCAAATCCTAGGCAACAAGCTACCATTAATGATGGGAAAGTGACCTTACAACCAATTCAGGGGAACAACGACTTCTTTCTGTAGTACTACAAGGACCGAACACTCCTAACAATGAAGCGATCTGGGAAACAAATGACTGTTATTTGTTACAACTGCAAAGGGGAAGGACACATGTCCAAACAGTGCACTAAACCTAAGAGGAAACAGGATGATTCGTGGTTTAAGGATAAAATGTTGTTGGTACAAGCTCAAGCAAATGGTTAAATTCTACATGAGGAGGAACTAGCATTTTTTTGTGCAATCTAGTACTTGCAGAAGGTCAATCCATGAAATGTCATTACCCACATTCTGCTTTATCAAGCCGATGATTTGGATGCATATGACTCTGATTGTGATGAACTTAACACTGCCAAAGTTGCTCTCATGGCGAATTTATCTCATTATGGTTCAGATGCTCTCGCTGAGGTACACAATCATGATAATGTGAATAATAATATGATTAATCAAGGCTGTGCATGCATGTCGTCATCAGAATAGCAGTCGAATGCTGTAAACCAATCAGAACTGAAATAACCATGGATAGCAATATCATTGCCTTATTCTTAGTAATGTGATTGATCACAACAGCAGCTGTTGCAGAATTCTAACTCTTCGTACAACCAAGGAGTGAGTACTGTATATTATTCCTATGATTGAACAACTAAAACCACAAGTAAAGTTAATTGTACCAAGATAAATGCTGGACAACAAAAGATTCAATGAGTCCTTTAGACTGTGATGCATAGGAAAGAAAGATAAGAACAGGTAAAGTTTTGCAAGAAGACAGAAATTTTATTTGTGATTTAATGAAGAAAAGATAACATTTCAATTACATAGTTCACAGACTGTAGAAGATGATGCTACTAAATAAACTCGGTATTCGACGGCCGCGGATAAAAGCGAAATGGGATCTTTAATGCAAACATTACTCTGACTCTATGAAAGTTTATAAGAAAGAATAATCTAGGAACACGTATAGATAGGATTACGTTACAAAGAAGAATAAAGAGCTAGATAGATATTGTTTTTAAAAGTAGAGTCAATCTGCATAAATTGGTGACCACAAGTATTGACAGAAACCTCAGTTAATACTATGATCATGAGCCACTAAACAAACTTCTAGTTTTCAAAATCCATTCTATTTAGAAACTCAGCAATATGGAACCAAAAAGCTTATGATGGGAAATGTGATAAGATAGTACAGTGCTATAGTGTTATTCCTAACTCCTAAAAGATCCTAAAGCTCTGCTGAAGAATAGTCGTTCAAAAATGCTCTAAAACAAAAGGTATCCTATGATTTAGAAAAAAAGAGTCAATACAGACAGTCGTTTATGCTATTCTTAACCAACTTTCTAAAGTTTTAGAAAGCCTAATTATCCACCAACTGAATTATCCTGCTAAACAACCTTTTGGTCCTCAAAATTCTGTAAATTCTTCAAATCACCACTCTTATTCTATAGACTCCACCAAGAGTTGAGGTTCCAAAGAACTTCCTAAAGTCAGCATGTTAATACGAGGATAATAAAGAAGACTAAACACATCTTACTGTTGTTTGACGTGGTTTGTCAAAGAAAGAACATCACCACAGCATCAACTAAGGGGGTCTTGGGGTTGCTAACATACAAAAGCTTGTTTTAGGGAGGAAAATAATTCCATTGTGTAAAAGCATCTAAAAGACTTATTTAATACTTCGATCAATATTTGATTTTTGGATGAATCAATCTGAAGTCAAATGTCTTCATTAAATAAAACAGCTTGTGGAACAACATTATTTAGAGACAAAAAGCATTTTGAAGTTAAAATGAATAAAGTTTTGAACAAAAATTAACGACTCTTGGAACAAGTCATTAACAAAGATATTGTGAATATAATTATGAATTCTTTTGTGGAAAATGCTTTTATGAATGTCATGAAATGTGAAAAATTGTCTAAAACTTGAGACTGCTTCTTCAACAAAAAGCTTTTGTTGCAAAAGAGATTTACAGGTAGAAATTCAAAAGTTTTACACACTCGTGAAAACATTGTATCTCTTTAGAAGTTGATAATCAACTTAATCAGGAAATTTTGACAGTTCTGTTTCTGTTGGGAATTAAACTCATTAGACTTAGTACTGCCAAATCAAAGTGTTAGTACTTCTTAAGTCATAACTGCAGGATAAACCAGTTAAATACTGCTAGAAGAATGTCTTATTGCTAGGTAATAGAGTTAGTACTGCTAGTACTAACTTAACACTGCTGAAGGGATTTATACTGCTGATAAAGATTGAAGACTGCATGAATGATCAAGAATGTGTGAAGAGATGTAAAGAACGTGTTAAAAGATAATGTATTAGTTCTCTTGTTATATTCTATTATAATTAGAAAGATATGCCTATAAGCTTAATGTTATTAGAAGATTCATAGTTATACATGTAAAGCCTCCTTGGGTAGTAAAGTGAAGATCCTAGGTTATGGCATTAAAAGATAGACATCACATCAGTTCTGACGATATTAACCCATAGCTTCAAGGTTGTAAACCCTAACACTGTCAAAGAGTGTTCGTATTAATATATTGGTAGCTTATTGTTTGTTATATTTATGTAGTGTTAAAACATTCATTACTAATTAAATCTTCTTAGAGATATAAACAATTCCCTAGTTTATATCATACTCTCAAAGTTTCATTCTTAGTACCTTTGGATTTATTCAAGGATACTAAACCTTACATCAAGCTAAGGAGTTAAAGATCTATTCATTGGGATCAATAAGTGGTATCAGAGCTTGTTGTGAAGCTTTGAATAAGAAGAAATCAACAACACATACTAGATCTAATTTTTTTGTCTCAGTGAAGACGACGGAGGCAGGAACTAACTTCTCTACAAATCTGACTGCAAAACTCCCTATCCTCAACCCAGGGGATTATGATCTCTGGTTGACGAGGATAGAACAATACTTTCTCATGACTAATTACTCCCTCTGTGAAGTAATTAAAAATGGTAACAAAGTGCTAAAGAGAACTGTTGGAAAAACTGAGCAGGAATATGAACCTACTACTACAGAAGAAAAGCAGGACAAGAGGAATGAGATGAAAGCTAGAGGAACTCTGTTGATGGCACTCCCAAATAAGGATCAACTGAAGTTCCATTCATATAAAGATGCAAAATTGCTCATGGAAGCCATTGAGAAGAGGTATGGAGGAAACAAGGAATCCAAGAAAGTTCAGAGAACTCTACTCAAGCAACAATATGAGAACTTTGCAGGATCAAGTTCAGAGACAATGGATTAAACTTTTGATAGGATGCAAAAAACTTATCACTCAGTTGAAGATTCAAGGAGAAGTTATTACACAAGAGGACATGAACTTAAAACTGTTGAAAAGTCTTCCATCTGAATGGAAGACTCATGCTTTGATCTTGAGGAACAAACAGGAAATAGAGACCATCAGTTTGGATAACTTATACAACAACTGTATATCGGTCGATAGCTCATTTAGTTATTTTTGGAACCTTAATAGGCTAAGTTAGGAAAAGCCCATAGAAAGCCTATGAAAGCCCACCTAGGCCGACCACATTAAGGGTATTTATATACCTCTCCATGCCTTGGAGAGGTGGTTGGTTGTTTATTTTCTCACACACATAATATATATTCCATTTCCATTTACTTTCTCTCTCTAAGTTCATCTAACCCACACTTTCTCTAGTTCTTGCATAAATCAAAGATTACTATTATTCTACAATCTAGAAGAAATGGATTTACAATAGAAGATGGTCATGCTGACAATTAGAGCTAGGAGATTCATTAAGAGGACAGGCAGGAAGCTGGATATAAATGGTCAAAGAGTTAGATTTGATAGGTCTAAAATGGAGTGCTACAATTGTCATAAATATGGTCACTTTGCAAGAGAATGTAGAGCTCCTAGAAATCAGGAAAACAGAGGAAGAGAGATTAATAGAAGAACTGTGACAATAGAAACTCCCACTAAAAATGCCTTGGTTGCTCAAGATGGAATTGGAGGGTACGATTGGAGCTACCAAGCTGAAGAAGAGCATCCTATAAACTTTGCATTAATGGCATTTACATCTTCATGAAGTTATTCCAGTTCAGATATCGAGGTAGATTCTTGTTCTAAATCAAGTGTAAAAGCTTATGCTACTCTCAAAGAACAATATGATAGTTTGTCTTTAGATTACAAAAAGTCTTAATTTAATTTAGTATCTTATAAAGCAGGTTTAGAATAAGTAGAAGCTAGACTAGCTCACTATAAGAAAATTGAGGCTGTGTATGAAGAAAGCATTAATGTTTTAAACCTTGAAGTTAAACTAAGAGATAATGCTTTAGTTGAAAACAAAAAGAAATTGGAAAAAGCAGAAAAGAGAGAGATGAGTTAAAACTAACATTAGAGAAGTTTCAAAATTCATCTAAATCTTTGAACAATTTGCTGGAAAGTCAAGTTAGTGTCAAGTTTAAAACTGGACTAGGATATAATGCAGATTCTTCTACTGCAGCTTCTCCTGCAGTAGAAAGCTTTGTGAATTCATCTGAGATGTTAGAAAATCAGAAGAATAATAAGTCCAAATCTAATAAGGGATATCATGCAGTTCCCCCACCTTATACAGGGAACTTCATTCCCTTCAAACCTGATCTAACATTTATGGATGAAATAGTTGAAACTGAGAATATAGATGTTACTACTATTGTTACACCTAGTAATGTTAAGATAGTTGAGTCAAATCGTGAGTCTGCTGATGTAAAAAGTAATGGTGATGCAGTAGAACCGAAACCCTAGTTTATTCGTGAGCCTTCATTTACGTAAGCATGTTAACTTAAGTACTACACAAGTTATTACGACATGGGTTCCTATAGTTTCACTTAAGTTGAAACGTGTTTCGAAAAAATAAAATTTGTTAAGTCTGCTAGGGAAACTGTAGAGAAGGTAGAAACACCTAAACAATACAAACACTATCCTAGAGGGAACCAAAGAACAATCTTATGTCCCAAAGACTAAGAAGTGACTTTCAAATGATAAATAAAGCTTGTTTTATTTGTGGTAGTTTTGAGCATCTTCATTATGTGTGTGATAAAAAGGTTATGAAACTAGTGTGGAACAACTCAACTAGGGTGAATCACAAGTACTTTGCTAATAAAATGACTCACCCTAACCCTAATAGAAGATTTATTCTACAAGTAGTATTAACCAGGTCTAGCAAAATTAATACTGTTGGTGCAAGTGTTAATACTGCTGTCAGACCAGTTAATACTGCTGGCTCAAAACCAACTATGAATCATCCTAGACCAATATCAAATGCTTACAAAAAGGGATATTCACAAGTCATAAAGCCATTTAACAAGTATTCAGCAAACAAAATAGTATTTTTAATAAAAAGGTTAATACTATCAGGGTAAAAGATACTACTGCTAGGGATAGAGCAATAGTAAGTGAAAATAAAGGAAAAGGGGCTAATGCTGTTAAGGCCTCAGCATGCTGGGTTTGGAAAGCCAAAAATAGTAGTGCATCAAATACTTTTAAGAAATATTCTTACATTGATGCATGAGGCAGATCCAAGTCTATAATGGATTGGATCCCCAAAAGAGCCTAATTCTCTTATTTTATGTGCAGGGCAACCCACAACAGAAGGAGTATGGGGAAAAAGGAGTATTTGACAGTGGTTGTTCTAGGCACATGACAGGAAACAAATGCTATCTTACTGAGTATGAAGATTATGATGGTGGATTTGTTTCCTTTAGAGATGGTAAAGGTAGAATTTCAGGTAAAGGTAAAATTAAATCTGGAACATTGGTTTTTGATGATGTGTATTTTGTAAGGAGCTTAAGTATAACCTGTTTAGTGTGTTACAAATTTGTGACAAAAAGAACAATGTTCTTTTTACTAACACTGAATGTCTAGTCTTATCTTCTGACTTTAATCTACTTCATGAAAGTCAAGTCCTGCTGAGAGTTCCAAGAAAGGATAACATTTACAGTGTTGATCTAAAGAGTGTTGTTCCCACCAAAGGTTTAACTTGTGTAACACCCCCAAAATCAGGTAACAGCGGAATGGGAACAATGGGGTGCTACGTCAAAGTAAAACAATCAAGATATAGGAAACGACCATAAATGGACGTTTAATGACAAGGACCAAGAATGGACGTTTTAAGATAATATTTCATTTATAGCAAAATATCAGAGTTAATACATTAGGTCCCATAAGTTTTTGATGTCATAAACATCCAACATACATTTAAACAAAATCTCAAAAGATGACTTAAGTTTTATGAAAGACAAAAGTTGCATATAATTTAGATAAAACACAGAATCCATCTTCATTGATATCCGCCACGGCTCCCCTTCAGTCTTCATACCCTAGGACCTGAAATTTACATGCTAAAAGTCAACACAAAGGTTGAGTGAAATCATAGGTTTGTTGGTAAATTGGTGGACCACAAGATCGATGTAATAATAGACTCTAAAACACATTTAGTAGTCCAAAACGTTTATTATTGCACTAAGCTCATGAACCCGAAGCCTTAACTAGTTTGTGCCCCAAATGTATAGGATGCTTGCCAACAACCTAAAAGTATTCTCAATGTTAAATGCACCATGGTCAACTTGTGACCAGAAATTCCAGGTGGGGATTGTCAGTCCCGATAGATCTATCCACAACACTCGCGCTCACTACAATAGCAATTGACGGTTCATGATATAGTAGGGACTTAATTGGCAATAGTGGTAACTTAGGCAATAATATTCAGGCAGTAATCTGGATAGCATACAGTTTAAAACACTTTGAAAACACTTAGAAAAACACTTGTGTCCAATAGTAAAATAAGCAATGTAATTCACCCCTTAGAGTTTGTAAAACAATTAAGTAGTAAAAAGGGGGCTATGAACTCACCTTGAGTACTGATAGTCCAATAATCACAGATAAAATGTCACGCAAAACGTTTGATGCAACCTATTTAAATTAAGGTCGTATAAGTACTGAGTACTTTAATTAATAACATTGAATATAATCTTATAGTTGTTACATCGTACTATCGTTCGGGCTATCATAATTAAAGAGGTCATGACATGACGTACGAGGAGTTTAGGACACTTTAAATCGTAAATCCAACAACTCATCGATACGCCATCCGAAGAGGCCTCATTATGAAACTCCCTAGTAATATAGCACTTTGATAACCACTCAATATTCTATATAGCATAATCACCGACTAATCGTTTTAGTAAAATAATATTTATAAAGTGAAAACGTTTATAAATATACTTTTCGTAAAAATGACCTAATTTGGTCGTTTTAAGCCCGTTGCTCGCGTTTCTTACGTCCACGTCTTCGTAGTAAGACGAGCGATCAAAATATTACATTTTTAAGTTTTTAAGATTCTGCGATGAATAGTAAAATTACTGTTCATAACAGCTCATTTGTCGTTTTAGGGTTTTAATTAGCGTAAACTTGTAATCGTAATAACTTATTCGTTTTAATCCCGATTTCAGTGATTCCTTCGAGTACGTTTTTGTTATTAAAAGAGGTATTTTATTTTATAAAGTTGGGTCCGCTGATGAATAGTACTTTTACTGTTCATAGTTTATAAAATTACTTTTATAAACTTTAATTATCGAAAATGTCGTAGTTTATTCGTTATAATTCCGTTTTTAGCGATTCTTGCGTGTACGATCTCGTAAATAAAAGTTATATCATATTTTAGATGTTTTTAAAATGAAAGTTGCTGTAATGAATAGTAACTTTTATAAAAATAGTTTTATAAAAGTATTTATAGTCGTAACTTTATAAAAACCTTGTTTTTATGTATTATTAACTTAGTAGTTTACTATAAAAACTTTTAAAAACATATTTGACACTTGTGGTACTTATAATAAAGTCAATATCAACCCTAGTCCTTGTAAATTCATAGTAACAAGTTCCACCCTTTTACTATAACTTTATAAAAACTTGTTTATGTATTAATTAAGGTTAGTAATTTTACTATAAAAACTCTTATAACCATTTTTTACATATGTGGTACTTATAATAAAGTCTAATATCATCCCTAGTCCATATAATTTCATTGTAACAAGTTTAACCCTTTTACTTTCATTATTTTCACATGTGAAGTTTAAGAAACCTTATAAAACCCTAATTTAACCTAAACATGTTTATACTTAATCAATATGTTAACATACTTTTATTTTTACTTTTCCATATATATAGGACCATATGACATAAGAATAATGTATAAATCATTAAACAAAATAATAACTCATATTTCATATTAGAAAAGTCATTAGTGGGGATTGTGGCTAATAATTAACATGTAACACATAAAATCCTAAGAAATAAAGTATGAAGATTTAAGAAAACCTTAGTAATTATGTAAAAATAGATGAGATAATAGTTCTAACCTCGTGTTTTAGATCAAAATCAAATCTTCCAAGCTTATAACCCAAGATTAGGTTTTCAAAACCCTAATCTTTCCTTTTTCTTCTTCTTACTTGAAAATGATGAACCAATGCTTCCCAACACCTTAGAATACCTTAAGTATGTTGTGTAAAGGGTTGTATAATCTTGGAAAATCAAAGTGTGGATTGTGTATTAAAGGGGTATTGTGCCGTGAGTTTTGGGATAAGAAAGGAAGAAAGAAATAATTTTTGCATGTAAATAAGAAAGGTAAAGATTACTCATGCATGCATGGCTATTTATAGTATAAATATCTTCTTAACTTAACCATGGTTACTTTCTAACCCTAGTTTAGTTTAACAAGTCAAGTTGGTAAAAGGTGTAAGAGTTACCTTTATGAAATATCTAGATATTATGTATAAAAAGAAAAGTCTTGGTCCTATCTTCTTAATTTCGGCATATATATATGTATATGATGTAATTTTTAATTATTTTGAGTATTGGGTATAATCGTGGGTATTCGTTTAGGCGTAGTTAGGTTTTAGAACTTCCGGGTATGCCTAAACGCATTTTATTATGAAACGTAAGCATTTTACGTAGCCGACAAAAATAAGATGAACAAAGTTATTAATTATCCTCATAATAATCATATAACACTTGCTTGATGCAAACATTTAATCGTTTAATGCCCGTTTACATTGTATGATCATTTTCAGTTTACGCGATTTAACTTAAAGTTTACGGTTTAAGAGTAAACGCGTAAAATCCTAAAAATAAATTATGAATTACATAATGTCATACAATGACCTAAAATACGAGGTGTTATAGATTTGGAGGTTGCTTTCAAGAAATCTACTTGTTTTGTGAGAGATCTTCAGGGGAAATTATTTACTAACTGGTAAATCGTGGATCTATCTCTACTCAAAATTTCTCTTCAATAAACAAAAAAATTCATCAACTCTGATCTGTTTCATGGCTAAAGCTACACCAACTCAAGCATGGGTTATGCAAACGAAGACTTTCTACATCTTAATTTCTAATACATCACCTTACTCTTAAAGAAAGATGTTGTGACAGGCTTACCAAGTTGAAATATTCAAGGATCAACTTTGTTCGTCTTGTGAAATGTGTAAAGCAAAAAGAAGCTCATTTAAGTCAAAAGAATTCCAAGTTTCCAAAGGAAGCTAATTTGCTCCCATGGAACTTGTTGGTTCCATGCGTTGCAAGCATAAATGGGAAGAAATAAATTCTGGTGATTGTGATGAACTATTCAAATACACTTGGACTCTTTTTCTCTACGATCCAAGGATGAAACAACCAGAAGTTCTCAAAGACTTACGTCACGATGATTCAACGCAATCTTCAAGCTCAAGTTATTAGTGTTCGTACTGACAGAGGCACAGAGTTCTTGAACAAGACACTCCATGCTTATTTCAAAGAAGAAGGCATTGAACATCAGACTTCCACTCCTCAAACACCTGAACAGAACGGCGTTGTCGAAAGACAGAACCGCACTCTTGTTGAGGCTGCTCGAACAATGCTCTCAGCTTCTAAGCTTCCATTATCATTTTGGGCTGAAGCAGTTGCAACCGCATGTTTTTTTTTGTTTTTTTTTTATAAAACTTCAAACAGATCAATCATCATATCGACTCATGGAAAGACGGCGTATCACATCATTAATGACAGGAAACCTTCAATAAAACATCTTCACATCTTTGGTTGCATTTGTTACATAACTAGAGATGGGGAAAATCTGGATAAGATGAAAGAAAAAGGGGATCCATGTGTCATGGTGGGATATTCTACTCAGTCGAAGGGATATCGTGTTTACAACAAGAGAACACGCTTAATAGTTGAGTCCATTCATATCAAGTTTGATGAAATCAAAGAAATGATGTCTGATCACAACAGTTCAGACCTCGCACCACAACGACAAGAGATGTCTATTGAAAATGTCTCTTCAGGCCTCGTTCCTCAAGGACAAAAGGCGTCAGATTATGACAACTCTGACCCCGAGCCCCCAAGACAAAATGTTGTTCCTACAACAGAGAAGACAGATTCGTCACAACAAGGGTTGGAATTTCTCTTCAGTCCTTTACTTGAAGAATATTACAATCCAACACATGATCAAGCTGAGGAAAACAACAATGATCAAGCACCGAATGCATCGTTTCAAGAAGCTGAATTTGTCAATCCTTTTTGTACACGGGTACAAGAAATTGGTGAGTCTTCCTCACGCAACATTGATAATACCGATGTGCATTCATTTCAACCACAAAGTCATGATTTTCGATGGACCATAGATCATCCATTAGAACAAGTTCATGGAAATACAACCATGCCAGTTCAAACAAGACGACAGCTTGCCACAGATCCGGAAATGTGTATGTTCGCGCTCATGGTGAGTATTGTTGAACCAAAGAACATTAAGGAGGCAATGGCTGATTCTACATGGATCGAAGCAATGCAGGATGAACTTCATCAGTTCGACAGACTAAAAGTCTGGGAACTAGTCGACAAACCATTTGGCAAGATGATTATAAAGCTAAAGTGGTTATGGAAGAACAAGAAGGATGAAGATCAGACTGTAATTCGCAACAAAGCACGACTTGTTGCTAAAGGTTATGCTCAGGAAGAGGGTATTGATTTTGAAGAATCATTTGCTCCAGTTGCTCGCTTGGAAGCAGTTCGGATTTTCGTTGCCCACGCAGCACACAAGTCTTTTCCAATCTATCAGATGGACGTGAAAACGGCATTTCTTAATGGTCCACTGAAGGAAGAGGTTTACGTTGCTCAGCCGGAAGGGTTCGTTGATCCAGATCATCCAGAAAAAGTCTACCTTCTAAGGAAAGCTTTGTATGGATTAAAGCAAGCTCCAAGAGCCTGGTACGATGAACTATCAAACTTCCTGATGTCCAAAGGCTTTACTAAAGGTACAATTGACCCAACTTTATTCAAGATAAAATACGGGGAGGATATTCTACTTGTGCAAATTTACGTTGATGACATAATTTTTGGATCGACAAATCCTAAATATTCAAAACGATTTGAAAAATTAATGCACAGTAGATTTGAAATGTCCTTAATGGGGGAGATGAAGTTCTTTTTAGGACTACAGATCCACCAGTCCCCAAAAGGTATTTTTATCAATCAGGCCAAGTACGCTTTAGAAATTCTGAAAAAGCATAATATGGACAATTGTCACTCCATTGGTACACCATTGGTACACCATTGGCTACAAAACCCAAACTAGATGTAGATTTGAGTGGAGAACCCGTAGACCAATCTGATTATCGTAGTAAAATCGTACTTGCACATCTAGTAAGGACCAGACTCTAGTGCATCCAGTATGCTATTGTGCCGTTATCAAGCGTACGACCAACACAAAAGCACCTCAAGGAGGTTAAAAAATGAATCTTTAAATACCTATAAAGGGTACCATTAACATGGGGACTTGGTATCCATAAAGGATTTGGATTTGAACTAACAGCATTTTCAGACGCTGATCCATTGCGGATGCATTGTTTACTCAAAAAGCACTTTGGAGGGATTACAGTTCCTTGGTGATAAACTCTGTAAGTGGATGTAATGAAACAAAACTGCAACTGCAATGTCTTCGCTAGGAGGCTGAGTATGTGGCGTTATCTATAGGTTATGCTCAAGTAATGTGGATGAGGACACAACGTCTAAGATTTATGGCTTCAACTACAACAAAAATACCGTTGTTTTGCGAACTCCTCAGTCAGCCATAAGCAAATCTCATGCAAACCTCGTACAACACTCTACGGACAAAAGCAATCAATACTCGTATCACTTTCATATTAAAGGAAACAACTACAACCCAATAACAGCGATTTTAAAAAATAACAGCATTGAAAATGGTATAATTGAATTATATTTTGTCAGGAACTGAATACCAATTAGCTGTGACATGTTTATGAAAGCCCTTCCTGGGGATCGTTTACAGTATCTTGTCAGAGAAGGATTGGTATGAGGATTGTTTGACTCCAGCGGAACTGTAAATGAAGGTTGAGCGAGAGTTGCAAAATAGTTTCAAAACGATCATCTCGACATGTCTCTTGGAATCGATAACATTTACGTGCTTAGAAATGTCGATTAACATTGACACGGGTGTGTAAATGAAGTTCGAGCGAGAGTTGCAAATAGTTTCAAAACATGTCATTTCTAATTTTCTAAAAGGCTTATGTGCAAATGTCAGTACATAACCCGGACTTCAAATAAAGGAAGGTTTATATCTTATCCTCACAACGAGAAAATTAACGTTTCTCGGTCTTGAGCTGTTCTTACAAGACATTCAATGTTTTTAGCTCAAGAAAAAGGATAGTGTACGTATCAGTGCGCTTACCCTTACCGTTAGAAGAGAAGTCCTCCAACATTTGGTTTTTCAAAAAGTTAAACACGATTTTTTTTCAAGTATTTCTCGATGACAATTCATAATCTTTCAAGATTGTGTGTTCAACACTCCAACCCTCACAATGTTTTCAAAAGACAACAATTTTTCAATTGGTCCTCTTTTTAAGGGGGAGTTTTTTGAAAAATAAAGTTTTAATGTTCTTTGATACATCATCAATGACCATTCTTATGTATTCAAAACATTATCAAAATGTTCTAAACCATTCATGCTGACCATATTTTCTCCTACAGATTTTTCAACGCGCATCCTCTCTCGCCAACAATTTTTCAATTGGTCCTATTTGAGGCGGGAGTTTTTCAGTATAAAACCCCCGTTTTATGTTCTTGGATACTGTCAACACGACAATTCTTATGTATTTAAAACATTATCAAAATGTTGCAAACCACTTCATGTGTGTTTATTTTCTCCCACGTATTTTTCAATACATATTTTAATCACAAGGTATTCAAAACTATGTGTTTATTATTTAAAATAAGGGGAGAAATCTCTCGTAATTAAAATATGAACTATCGACTCAATGTGCTGAAAAGTGAGAAAATGTTGTGATGGTTTTTTGATCTTTATACCAACAACATCTTAATTTCACGACAATTCTGAAAGTCATAAGGTGGTTAGGTTTAGGATATCAATCATATGGATCCAACCAGAACCGGAGGATCTACCCAAGGAATAATCCCAAAGTTAGAATTCAGCAGTCCTTAGGTATGATTTGGAGATTGAATGTAAATGGGAAATAATGCAGACTAAGATTGAGTAACCTGGATACAATCACAACAAGGTGTTAGTAATGACGGTCTTAGTAAGCATGACGGCGTTTAAAGAATGAAAAAGAAATGTATGAATAAGGTGTATACCAAAGAAGCCCTCCCACAACTTAAGGCAGGAAAATCGGGTCATATCATTAATCTATCAGAATCACAGAAGTTTGCTGGTATTGGAAACGAACATGGACCAGTGATGCAATGCCGACAACCCTTCTCAGCCAATCGGGTTTCTTCAACAGAAAACTTGTCTCATTTGTCTACGAAGTACACAAGTTATCTATTGACATCTCACTACCGAGATCGTAGATACTTGAACAGGTGGCAAATGCTGCTCAAGACTGCCGTAGTACCTAAAACCAAAATGCACTAATCGAGTCTAGAGCCAAGAGATCAATCTAAATCTCGTTAGGACACATTCCATTTCAAACACTTGTTGAACATCATCAAGTTCACAAGCTGTTAACAAGAGTCCTACGCAATATCCTTGTGATATTTGCCAGAACAATCCGAGTGATATATAAGGTATTAACATGAGATGGAAAATCTTATTAAGTTCAGCATCAAACAAGCTCTTGGTATCGCGTGACTTGCCGAGATTCTATCTGAATCAAATCTTGTGAGTTCTGGATATCGATTTGGCTCCAGTAATGGATGACGGTTTGATGAATTTTGATAAAAAGATTAAAACTTCCGATGTGTTACAAAAACGCTTTTACAAGGTAATACGTCGATTTTGATTTTCAAATCAATTTTTCTCGATTATCACAAACGTTAAACCTGCAGTTTAATAACGGTGTGACCGTATCCCAATCAACTAAGGTCGATTTTATACCATCATATTCATGCTCATTCTACAAAGACAAAACTATCATGAAAAGTCAGATTTAAAGACATAGACTTCTGCAAACTCTGATTTGAAGCTTTCAAGATTAGGCATAATATGAGAATGTTGGTCAAAGACTCAAGATCGCAAGATGGCATAGACATTAAAAGATCACTTTCAAAGGCTAATGTCAAGATCGCAAAGCTATGAAGGAAAAGCCTACAACAAAGAACAAAGAGAAGGACCCAAGAACACATGCGTTAACGACAAAACGCAATCTCATTGATCTAATGAGATGATGAGTGTCATCAATGAACTCACTTCGGGGAGATTGTTAGCCTCCAAATATTAAGTCGATCATGAGTTCATCCATTATGTATTTAAGTCTCGGGGTCAAATCAATTCGTTAAGTTTGTAATAGGAAAAGTATCGGAATTGGCTCGATAGTTAATCTAATATTGTATATGTTGCGGGTTTTAATCAAAGCATAAAAAACCCGAGCCTGGATCCTAGTTAAATATCCCGCGCTTACCTTTAATGTAACGGGGTATATAAACCTTTTCCTCTTGTGAAAGGTTAGAGATTTCATAATATAACTTTTACATTTTCTTTCTATTCTCTCTCTATTCTCTCACTAGTTTCTCTCTCTCTAGAAATCTCTCATCTTCTTTCTTGATTCGATTCATGTATGTTATGAAGTGATTACGGGATCCTACACTTTATGCTGCAACAACGTCCAACACTCCCGATCCAAGCATATTGACATCAGACACCACTTCATCAAGGAACAAGTAGAAAATGGTGTGGTTGAATTATACTTCGTCAAAACAGAATATCAGTTGGCAAATATCTTTACCAAGGCATTAGGACGAGAAAGACTTGACTTTCTTATCAACAAACTTGGAATGAGAAGTATGTCTCCTGAAACGCTAAAAAGACTGGCAGAAGAAGAAAAAGAGTGATGGTGGCACATCTTCTTGTATCTTATGTAAATACAGAAAATCAAGAAAACCCAAAAAGATTTTTTTCATTTTTCACTTTTTATAAAATTTTACAAAAAAGAAAATAGAAGAAATATTAAACCAAAAAAATCAAATAGAAAAGTATAAATCAAAAAATCCAAAAAAATGTTTGTCATGACATGGATTCTGACAACATCGATAATATTAACGGCTTTAGAAATGTCATTCAATAATGATACTAAAGCTGTAAATTAATGTCGAGCAGAAGTTTCTAACGTTTTCAAAAAAGCAGGTCATTGGTTTGCTATTATTTCCAGATAGCAAAAGCCCTGTGGCTCTTCATTTTAAAGACAAGTATTTCGTCAAAAAGAAAACTTAAACTCACAACGAGACTTAAATTTATCGGGTATGAATTACTTAATATTTATACAAAGGATTGTGTATACTTTGCTACACAACCCGGGCTTTCTGAAAATAGGTGTACGTGTCAGTGCATTTATTTTTTAAAAATAAAAGAAATCTTATTTTTATTAGTAAAAAAAGTTGTCTTTCACAATAAATCAGTGTTTTCAATAATCACAAAAAAGATTTAAAAAGATGATTCGACCACTCAAACAATGACTACATCTCTTTAAATAGAAAACGGGTTATTATTTGATGGGGAGAAAGTGCCATCAAATAATCTATTAAAACGGTCTTTCAAAATAAGTCACGAAATAACGGATAAAGTTTTTGATTTGATAATGACGTGATCACAAGTTAAAGGGGAGTGGTTAATGTTATTAAACTACAAGGGCTTTTTAGATGTCATTGTTTCCAAAACTTTAGGGACTTATTTGCAATTGAAGACTTAGTTGAATTCGGCTTGCTTTACACTAAATGTAGAACAAATATTGCCAATGCCTCATAGTATTAAAAGACTTAGGAATGTTTAGAAATAATCATATAAGTTTTAAAAGCCTTGAAGTTGATTCTCACGGGATTGATTTAAGCTTATTAATTCTTTGAACACGATCTCGAGTATATATGCGTACAAGGGGGGCGGGGGGGGGGGGGGGGGGGGGGGGGTTGGGGGGGGGGGGGGGGGGGTGGGGGGGGGGGTGGGGGGGTGGGGGCGGGGGGGGGGGGGGGGGGGGGGGGGGGGGGGGGGGGGGGGGGGGGGGGGGGGGGGTGGGGGGGGTGGGGGGGGGGGGGGGGGGGGGGGGGGGGGGGGGGGGGGGGGGGGGGGGGTGGGGGGGGGGGGGGGGGGGTTTTGCTGTTTTAGAGGTATCGAATACCATCAAGGGGGAAGGGTAGTTAAATACACCAGACGTACTACAAGTACACGTTTTTTGGGGGGGGGATTATGATAGTGTCTATTCTTCTTTTATTTTAGGCATTTCGGGTGTGGGGGAAGACGATGTCATACCGCAGAGAAAATCAGTGTTTCAACTTGTTACTTTCGGGTGCTCTATTTCAACCACATGGGGAAAGAGATATCTTGTTAATTTTAGTATGAATCATTTGAGTTTCCAGGGGAAAGTGGTGTGAGAAGAATTATTCAAGTGTGAGAAGATATGTTTCTGATTTAATTTATGTTTCTCCGATCGGTTAATCACTAAGCTTATTTTCGAAGTAGTAGAAATAACTAACAAAAGAGGTACACATAGGTATGATAGGTATGATGATTCCTTAAGTTAGTCAGTATTCTGTAGAAAGAAATGTGTACTTCCGGGACTTAGTTGTCTTTGGTGTTATCATTTCGGCTACTTAGAGGAATTAATTGTCTACATCCGGGACTTAGTTGACTTTAGTGTAACAATTTATATCAATCAACTTAGTATTGTAAGGGAGAAATGTGGACAGCGGGACTTTAATTGACTTTGGTGTTTATGGTTTTGATTCTTGAAAGGGATTTAATTGTGTACTTCGAGTATAGGCTTTAGAATCAAGACTTCTTGATGCGGCTTGCAAGAAAAGTTTTGAATCTACTCTAAGAATGATTGCTTGTGTTCGGGATGAAGCTAAGACGAACTATAAATGAAGAATATCGAGCGTACTACAGGCATGCTTACACGAACAGATTGACTGTGTTAATCATTGTTTGCTCACATAAGGTCTTGTCTCATATTCTATCTATGTAAATAGGTAGTGTATTATATTAATATCTAGGTATTACTAATATATATATATATATATATATATTTATATACTATATATATATATATATATAATATATAAAGGTGTTCGAGCATAAATTTTTCAAATTTGTTCACGGAAATTTCAAAAATCTTTCAAATTAATGTATCAAACACTTTTTTATATATTACCCTATTAAATGAGGGGGGGCCATTAATGTTTACAATTAGGCTTGTTCATAATAAGAACGTTTCTCTCCTCGAACTGCTTTTTCAAATATATTTGAATCAATTTATATATCCAAAATATCAAGGATTTGATATTTTTGATAAGAGGAGAAAATGTGATTAAAATATGCAACTTGTAATATGTGATCAGTAAAGACTCAAGTGCGGTATCCTATCTCACCATGCTAAACAATTTCGGTTATCGATGCATGTGTTGAGGGGGAGCATTTCTGAAAAGTAAAAACTATTGAGGTATAACTGTTTTGATATATATATCACAAGTACATTGATTGAGTTTTTCTAAAATGGTTTTAAGGCAATGAGAACAATACCCAAAGACCGACAATATACTTACTTTTATTTGAGTTATAAGGTGGTTAAGTATAGGTATTTGTTCCTATGATCCAGCCAGAACTGGAGGGATCTACCCAGGGATATTCCAATAGATAGATTAGAAAGCCCTTAGGTATGATATGATAAAGGAGTAAAGTGAGAAAAGGGAATAATGCCGACTAAGACAGAGCTAGCACTGGAATAAACCCAACAAGGTGTTAGTGATAAAGTCTTGGTAAGCATTGAAGGGGTTGAAGAATGAAAAAATGTAAGGATAAAGAGTGTAAAGAAAGAAGCCCTCCATACAACTAAGGCAAGAACACTGGGTCAATACATATGCTATCAGAAACACTACGCTGTTGTCTGTTATTGAAGATAGACATCATGTGTAACATCTCGTATTTTACGATCAATATTAAATCTCGACTCCGTTCCTATTTTTACTTTTGAAGGAAATTTCGTGTTTTACTCGTTAGTCTTATTTAGGTGAAATCGTCGTTTTTTAGTTATTCACATGTCGTGCTTTGGATTATTTATCCGTTATAGAATTTTAAAATCTGATAACTCATATTTTAGCTCCGGAAAGCTAAATTTATTATTGTTTTAGTATTTCTCAACTTTTCTTGCGTTTTAGCCTGAAACCGTCTGTCAAAAACTTATTTGTACACTTTATATCATTGTAATGAAAGTGTTTTAACACAAAATAATGTAGTATAAATTTTCACAAAAAAATGTATGAAACCATGGCCCAAGGCCATATGGCCAGTTAGTATAGCCCAAACAAACACCCCTCTAATTTTTATAAAAAGCCTGGGAATTCAATTAGATAATTAGGAAAGTATACATAGCCCATATATAAGTGTTTTACTCATTCTCAAAAGCACAGTTACATATAAAAAAATACGGCTCTCCCTTTCCTTCTCTCTGTTTGACGGCACACACACCAAAAACACCAAGATCATCACAAAAAAAATTATATAATCACATCCAATCATTCCTAAATCACTCTCACATTAATCCTCATCATCCTTTCAAGAATAAATTACCATGCAAGACTTTTTCAAGATTTTTGATTTTTGAAGGTTTCATAGATTTTGGGTTTAATCAAGGCATCAAGGGTTTGAATGCAAGTGATATTACAAGATTTTGGTTGTTAAAAAGTTGGGGTTTTGATTAAAAAGGGTGTTGTTGGGTTTCGGCTAAACTAAGGCATAAGGATTTCTTGCAATCTATTGTGTTTGTAAGTATTTTCTAAACCCTTTTGTGTTGATTAATTTCTATGTTGTATGCATATGTTTGATTTTATACTTGGAATCCATGGATCATTGTGTATGTGTTAGATTGAGTGATTGGGTGAATTTAGATGATTGAAAATGGTTTAGATGACGGAGATAGGTTAGATTAGGCTTATTGTGAAGTTGTGGTGAAGTGGAAATCGCGATTGGAAGGGTTTCGGGTTACGCGAAATAGTGCAGAAAATCGAACAGCCCCTTTCGGGTGTTAAAAATATTTTTAATCAATTTTAGGCTTATGAATATGATAGAGGTCATCCTTAGCTTTGATTCAATATATTGTGGGTTCCGTAATTCTCAAAATTTTATTTTTTAGAGCAATTTGAAGTTTGAAAATTGGTAAAATAAAAATTCAGCACACTTTGTATATAGTAGTTTTGTGCAGATTTTCATAGGTGTAATTTAGTCATTTTCTGTTGAGTTTTGGGTCTCGTGTATAACTAAAAAGTTGTTTAAAATGCCGTTTTACCTTCTCGTGAGGATATCTAAGTCCAAAAATGCACATTAACGGGTCAAAAAGCTTAGAAATAGATACTGCATTATTTTAAAAAAATATGGTTTGGGCAGAATTTTGTAAGAGAATTTTTATCATGTTCGGTCGAGTTTTGGGTCTCGGGTATAACTGAAAAATTGTCTGGAATGTCGTTTTATGTCAAACGCTAGTATACCCCATATTTAATAACGCACTTTGGCGGGTTGTTTTTGATAAGACAAACTTAAGAAAAACATATATTTTAGAAAGTCAAATTTGGTAAAAATTTAAGAATGATATTTTGGCGTAGTAGAAACCGTTTGAACGTGAAATATTATAACGAGAACCATTTTATAACAAATAAGTCATTCTTAAGCTTTGGGTTGTGTCTAAAATCGAATTGGGTATGATGAGTTAGAGTATGGGTGCGTTTGGTTGAGTTAATTGTTGTAAATTCGGAATGAAATTTTGGGCAGATTTTTGAATCGTTATGTGAGAGTCATAACTCCGTCACTCGGATAGCTTTATTGATCTTATTGACTCTAAAAATAACTACAGAGAGTCTACTTTCCAACCTAAGTGGTTTTATGAGTTAAAAGTGAGCAGAGATCAGTCAAAATGATTTTACAAGATTGGTTGTCAAATCTGAGTTTTGGGGACGGTTATTGTATTATGTTTGTAAGGTCAAAAACTATATCAAAACATATTTTTAATAGATGGGATTGCTACTGTAGGAAATAAGATTTTTTAGAAAATTTCTAGATTTTATTGAAGGGTCTAAAAGGGTCTGGTCAAGCCAAACCTTTAGGAGGTTGCAGCAGGTCATTTTCTGGGCACTTCGGGTTGTCGAATTTTTGAAAAATAGTTAGACTTGTGAAACATTTTTGGGAAAAATACAGTAAGTTATTAACACATTGAGGTTGTTAGAATTGAAGTATGGAAGGCGTTTGAGGTCATTTGGTATTTCTTTAAAGGTTGTCAAGTAACTAGGAAAATCAGTCAAAATCAGAAACACTTAGAATGCATTACTAAGAAGTTGAGGTGCGCACATGGATTCTATGGTATAACGTTATTCGTATATAGAAATCATATATATTTATTTATATGTGTAATTTATGCATTTTTCTTATAAGATATATTCTTCTAATACGCACACCATTATTATAGGTCGCGGGCGAGACGTTGTCACCGTTCTTTCTATGTTGAATTTCTCGTTCGATACTACTTCTTACAGTTAGTTCATAGCTCCACCTTTTCTCTTTTAACGGTTTTTCATAAACTGTTTTCGGGATGAGAATACATGCTCGTTTTACTAAGTAAACTTATTGATTTCTACTACTTAAACGTTACGTGACTATCTTTACTAAAACTTTTACTTGCTTACTACATGACTTCTAAAACATGTGTAATACATGGCTGTTTTCTTATGAACTGATTTAAAGCTTAATTTGTTTACTACATGATTTGAGATCATTAAATTCCTATATATGAAAACCGTGAGTTTTGAACACATTATTTGTTTTACTATTGGACACAAGTGTTTTAAATTGTATGCTATCCAGATTATTGCCTGAATATTATTGCCTAAGTTACCGCATTGCCATTTAAGTCCCAACCAATCATGAACCGTTAATTGCTAATGTAGCAAACGCGAGTGTTATGTTTAGATCTATTAGGACTGACAATCCCCGCCTTGAATTTCTGGTCACAAGTTGACCATGGTGCATTTAACATTGTGAGGACAGTTAGGTTGTTGGCAAGCATCCAATATTTTCGCAGGGGTACAAAACTAGTTAAGGTTTCGAGGTCATGAGCTTAGTGCAATAATACATTATTGGACTACTGAATTCATTTCGTAGTCTACTATTACTTCAATCTTGTGGTCCACTACTAAACATTACTTGATTTATTGAATCACTACTTGGATTTCGGAAATAATACTTTGAAATGTTGTAACGCTACTTTTCTTACTGAAAAATTACATGAATTATTTTAATACTGCTTTTACTCAAACCTATGAATACACCAACATTATTGTTGACGTTTTTGCATGTATTTTCTGAGGTTTTTATTTTGCTAGCTGAGCATTGGGAGCATTCGAGTCGCGCGAATATATTTTTAAAGGTTTATAATTTGAGTACCATTTGAAAAACGTTTTTAAAATATTTTCTATTGCATTGCAAATATGACCTGCTGTAACTCTGATATCTTATAAAAATTATCGAATGGTTGACTTTTCAAAATGTCTCACTTAGAGTCGTTTTCTGTAACTTGTACTTTATGCTATGAAGTAGCACCCCAAGTGGTACTCCGTTGCGTTGTGATTTTGGGGGTATTACATAGTGGTATCAGAGCACTGGTTATAGAGAACTACGTCATTTTCAAAACCTAGACTATAACTGTTTTTCGAAAAATTTTAAGAATCTTTCACCGTTGTCCTATATCCGCGCGCGCATGCTCTTTGATCCCCTATAAGCTCTTTTTGCATCTCTACTACTATTACATAGATAATGAGTATTTAACACCTGTCTATGATTTCGCTCTCTTACGTCTATCTTATGACGTCTTACTATTTACTTTATATCGGTCAGTTATATAAATATTGACCACTCTGATTATCATGTACTTTTTGATTTCTCATTTACTCCCTCGAGCATCAATACTAATATTATATAAGGATACTCACATATATGAGCTACTTTCTTTTCGATCTCTTATGCTTATCTCCGGGATAATCACCATCTATCTATATAAAAGCAATTCATATAAGTGTTGACCATTTTCGATCACTCATGTCTACTTGGTATTATTTCTTATGTGTATAGTATTATAGTACTTCTTAATGAGTTCATTTACTTTAATATATTATGAGCGATGCGGTGATCTTCGAAACATTTACGTGACTTTACTTTATTTTCTTTTGATGATATTGAAATTCGGTGTAGTTTGTCTATTCTACTAGTTATTTTATCATTCGACTCCGAGTTCGAACACTTTTCTTATGCTTTTGAATCGCATATGTTGTTTTGTAATCCATCGTTTTGAAGTCTTCTAATTAATGGGAGTACGACTTTAACTTTTCACCTCAGGTCATGTCTTCTTTTGGCACTTACCTTTGGAACGCGATTGAGTAACGTCTCATTATTGTTCTCGTTATTTCTTATGATTTTGAAGAATCACAATTAGACTCCTACTTCTCAACGTAACATTGTTTTGATCTCGTGTTTTGTTGTGACAATGCTTAAGTAAGATAATTTATAATTATCTTATTGAAATGGATTGCGACGCCTCTTCATTTGAATAAGAAAATTATAAATCGCTGAATAATAAATTTCTAAGTCTTGTTTACATGGATTGGGATGCCTTTAGATGTAAATAAGTGGACTTAAGTTTATGGCATTCGTACGAACATCTTTCTTTCGATTTGTAATTCGTTTGTATGAATAATTCATTTTCTTCGTTCATCTAATCAATATCGTTATTACCTTCATGCGAATGAGTCTTTAGACTTATTTCGACTTGTAATTTGTTATATGAATTTTTTCGAATGTGTATCGACCGTCGCAAACCAACGGCGTATAAGGCGAATTAAGCACCGGGACGACGCTCCCCTAAGGTGGGAAGGCTATAACATCTCGTATTTTACGGTCAATATTAAATCACGACTTCATTCCTATTTTGCTTTAAAAAAATTGTGTTTTACTTGTTAGCCGATTTAGTGAAAAACGTCATTTTTAGTTATTTGTATGTCGTGCTTCGGGTATTTACCCATTAAGCGTTTTAAGAGATCAAAAATTTCATATTTTAGCTCCGGAAGCTAAATTATTTTTATTTTAGTATTTCTTGATTTTTTCCGCGTTTTTGCCGAAACCGTGTCAAAACTAATATTTTTACACTTGTAGCATTTTAGATAAGTGTTTTAAATCAAAATAATATAGTATAAATGTTTTAAAAAATAATAATATATATAATTAATTAAACCAAACAACCCTTTAGTTTTAATTAGCTCCTACATAACATTAAACCAAACACCCCACTAGAATTTTACTAGACATGTTGACCCATCTATATAAGTGTTGGACGTCACTTATAACCCTTTCAAACACATATATACAATTTATATAAAAAAATTTGCCTACTCCCTCTCCCCTCTTCTCTACTTCGACGAGCACACAAAAACCCCAAGAAAATCACCACCAAAAATTTTCTTAAACACTTCCTAATAATCCCAAACCACTTCTACATTAATCCTCATCATCCGTTATAGCATTAAATCAACCATGCATAAGTTTTCTCAAGTTCTTGATTATTAAGGTTTTTGATTTTGAAGGGTTTAATTAAATTGGGTACAATTGGAGTAATAAGAAGTTAGGGTTTTGTTGATGAGGGTGTTGTTTGGTTTCGGCTCAAAGCGAAAACCCAAAGGGGTTTGTGTGTCTTTGATTTCTTGCAATCTATTGTGTTTGTAAGTATTTTCTAAACCCTTTTGTGTTGATTAATTTCTATGTTGTATGCATGTGTTTAATTTTATACTTGGAATTTATGGATTATTGTGCAGGTGTTAGATTGAGTGATTAGGTGAACTTGGATGATTGAAAATGGTTTAGATGACGAAGAAATGTTAGATTAGGCTTATTGTGAAGTTGTGGTGAAGTGGAAAGCGCGATTGAAAGGGTTTTGGGTTAGGCGAATTAGTGAAGAAAATAGGACAAGCTTTTCGGATGTCGAAAATAATTTTAATCTGATTTTAGGCTTAAGAATATGATAGAGGTCGGGTTCCGTAATTCTCAAAAATAAAGTTTTTAGAGTAATTTGAAATTTGAAAATGGGTAAAATAAAAATTCAGCACACTTTATATATAGTGGTTTTGTGCAGATTTTCGTAGGGGCAATTTAGTCATTTTTTGTTTAGTTTTGGGTCTCGAGTATAACTAAAAAGTTGTTTAAAATGTCGTTTTACCTTTCCGTGATGATATCTAAGTCCAAAAATGCATATTAACGGTTCAAAAAGCTTAGAAATAGATACTACATTATTTTAAAAAAAACATGGTTTGTGCAGAATTTTGTAAGATTAATTTCATCATGTTTGGTCGAGTTTTGGGTCTCGGGTATAACTGAAAAGTTGTCCAGAATGTCATTTTATGTCAAACACTAGTATGTCCCATATTTAATAACGCACTTTGGCAGGTTGTTTTTGATAAGACAAACATAGAAAAAACATATATTTTAAAAAGTCAAATTTGGTAAAATTTTAGGAATGATTATTTGGCGTAGTAGAAACCGTTTGAACTTGAAATATAATAACGAGAACTATTTTATAACAAATAGGTCATACTTAAGCTTTCGGTTGTGTCTAAAATCGAATTTGGTATAATGAGTTAGAGTATGGGTGTGTTTGGTTGAGTTGATTGTTGTAAATTCGGAATGAAATTTTGGGCAGATTTTTGAGTCGTTTTGTGGGAGTCATAACTCCGTCACCCGGATAGCTTTTGTTGATTTTCTTAACCCTAAAAATAACTATAGTGAGTCTACTTTCCAACCCAAGTGGTTTCGTGAGTTAAAAGTGAGCAGAGGCCAGTCAAAATAATTTTACAAGATTGGTTGTCAAATCTGAGTTTTGGGGACAGTTTTTGTGTTGTGTTTTTAAGGTCAAAAACCATATCAAAACATCTTTTTAATAGATGGGATTGCTACTGTAGGAAGTACATGATATATATGATTTTCCAAAAAAAATTTTTATTTTATTTAAGGGTCTGGTCAAGACAAACTTTTAGGAGGTTGCAGCAGGTCATTTTCTGGGCACTTTGGGTTGTCTAATTTTTGAAAAATAGTTAGATTTGTCAAACATTTTTTTAGGAAAAATACAGCAGGTCATTAACACATTGAGGTTCTTAGAAATGGAGTATGAAAGGTGTTTGAGGTCGTTTGGTATTTCTTAAAATGTTGTCAAGTGACTAGGAAAATCGGTCAAAATCAGAAAAACTTAGAATATATTTTTAAGAAGTTAAGGCGCGCACATGGATTCAATGGTATAACATCATACATATGTAGAAATCATACATATTTATTTATATGTGTAATTTATGCATTTTTATTATAAGATATATTCTTCTAATACGCACACCATTATTATAGGTCGCGGGTGAGACGTTGTCGTTGTTTTTCTATGTTGAATTCCTCATTCGATACTTCTTCTTACAATGAGTTCATAGCCCCACATTTTCTCTTTTAACGTTTTTTCATATACTATTTTCGGTGTGAGAATACATGCTCGTTTTACTAAGTAAACTTATTGATTTCTACTACTTAAGCGTTACGTGACTATCTTTACTAAAACTTTTACTTGCTTACTAAATGACTTCTAAAACATGTGTAATACATGGTTGTTTTCTTATGAACTGATTTAAAGCTTGATTTGTTTACTACATGATTTGAGATCATTGAATTTCTATATATGAAAACCATGATATTTGAACACATTATTTGTTTTACTATTGGACACAAGTGTTTTAAATTGTATGATATCCAGATTATTGCTTGAATATTATTGCCTAAGTTATCGCGTTTCCATTTAAGTTCCTACCAATCATGAACCGTTAATTGCTAATGTAGCAAGTGCGAGTGTCATGGATATATCTATTGGGACTGTCAATTCCCGCCTTGAATTTATGGTCACAAGTTGACCATGGTGCATTTAACATTGTGAGGACAGCTAGGTTGTTGGCAAGCATCCAATATTTTCTCAGGGGCACAAAACTAGTTAAGGTTTCGGGTCGTGAGCTTAGTGCAATAATACATGATTGGACTACTGAATTCGTTTCGTAGTCTATAATTACTTAAATCTTGTAGTCCACTACTGAACATTACTTGATTTATTTAATCACTACTTGGATTTCGGAAATAATACTTTAAAATGTTGTAACGCTACTTTTTTTACTGAAAAATTACTTGAATTATTTCAATACTGCTTTTACTCAAACCTACGAATTCACCAATATTATTGTTGACGTTTTTGCATGTATTTTATGAGGTTATTATTTTGCTAGCTGAGCATTGGGAGCATTCGAGTCGCGCGAATATATTTTTGAAGTCTTTATAATTTGAGTACCATTCGACAAACATTTTAAAAATGTTTTCTATTGCATTTCAAATAAGACCTATTGTAACTCTGATATCTTATAAAAATTATCGAATGGTTGACTTTTCAAATCGTCTCACTTAGAGTCGTTTTCTGTAACTTGTACTTTATGCTATGAAGTAGCACCCCAAGTGGTACTCCGATGCATTGTGATTTTGGGGGTGTTACAGAGTGGTATCAGAGTACTGGTTATAGAGAACTAGGTCATTTTCAAACCTAGACTATAACCGTTTTTCGAATTTTTTTAAGAATCTTTCATCGTTGTCCGATATCCGCGCCCATGCTCCTTGATCCCTTATAAGCTCTTTTTTGCATCTCTACTACTATTACATGGATAATGAGTATTTAACACTTGGCTATGATTTGGCTCTCTTACATCTATCTTATGACGTCTTACTATTTACCTTATATCGGTCAGTTATATAAATATTGACCACTTCGATTATCACGTACTTCCTGATTTCTCATTTACTCCCTCGAGCGTCAATACTGATATTATATAAGGATACTCACATTTATGAGCTACTTTTTTTCGATCTTTTACGCTTATCTTTGGGATTATCGCCATCCATCTATATAAAAGCAATTCATATAAGTGTTGATCATTTTCGGTCACTGATGTCTGCTTGGTATTATTTTTTATGTGTATATTACTATAGTACTTCTTAATGAGTTCGTTTACTTCGATATACTATGAGCGATGTAGTGATCTCCGACACATTACGCGACTTTACTTTATTTCCTTTTGATGATATTGAAATTCGGTGTAGTTTGTCAATTCCACTAGTTATTTTATCATTCGACTCCAAGTTTGAACATTTTTCTTATGCTTTTGAATCGCATATGTTGTTTCATAATCCATCGTTTTGAAGTCTTCCAGTTGATGGGAGTACGACTTTAACTTGTCACCTCGGGTCGTGTCGTCTTTTGGCACTTACCTTTGGAACGCGATTGACTAACGTCTCATTATTGTTCTCATTACTTCCTATGATTTTGAAGAATCATGCTGCCAATGAGACTCCTTCTTCTCAACGTAACATTGTTTTGATCTTTTGTTTTGTTGTGACAATGCTTAAGTAGGCTAATTTTTAATTATCTTATTGAAATGGATTGGGACGCCTCTTCATTTGAATAATGAAATTATAACTCGATGAACCATAAATTTCTAAGTCTTGTTTACATGGATTGAGACGCCTTTAGATGTAAATAACGATTTGTAAATAAGTGGGCTTAAGTGTATGGCATTCATAGGAACAACTTTCTTTCGATTTGTAATCCGTTTGTATGAATAATTCATTTTCTTCGTTCATCTAATCATTATTGTTATTACTCGTAATTTGTTATATGGATTTTTCCGAATGTGTATCGACCGTCGCAAACCAATGGCGTATAAGGCGAATTGAGCACCGGGACGACGCTCCCTTAAGGTGGGAAGGCTGTAACATCTCATATTTTACGGTCAATATTAAATCTCGACTTCATTCCTATTTTGCTTAAAAAAATTGTGTTTTACTTGTTAGCCGAGTTGTTGAAAATCATCATTTTTAGTCATTTACGAGTCGTGCTTCGGGTATTTACCCGTTAAGCGTTTTAAGAGATCAAAATTTTCATATTTTAGCTCCGAAAAGCTAAATTTTTCTTATTTTAGTATTTCTCGATTTTTTTTCTGCGTTTTTGCCAAAACCGTGTCAAAACTAATATTTTTACACTTGTAGCATTTTAGATAAGTGTTTTAAATCAAAAT
>BQNB010054515.1:0-37492 GCA_026074375.1 Tanacetum coccineum
GGACACAAGTTGTACCAGACTCGAGGACAGACATGTAATTTTCTGTACGCCACGTGGCCTTGAACATTAGAATCATTATTTACAAGCAAAATACATATCATAGTCAATCTCTCAGTAGGATTAATCCTACTGGTACGTATGTTTGTACTATCAACATATTCATCTTCTTTTTTTAAAGATTTGAAGCCTAAAGCACACCTCAAATACCTTTCAATAATTATTTTGGTAAACCAAGTACTCATGTGTCACCTCATATGTAGAAGCCTGAATTCTAAATTCTAAATCCACTGTAACTATTAATTCATTTTCAGTTTTTCCTAACTAATGAATATGTTCAAATGTTAAAACCCAAGCTTAGTTATACCTATGGACATTGTTTGTCTCATTACTCATATGTTACGTGTTTACCATATACCAACGGAAAAAAATTCCTTTTCGAGTAAAATTTAATAACTATTGGGATCAATAAAGTCAACAAATATGCAAATTATCTTGGGTCAATAAGTATATAATTTTCCTTTCCAAAACGACTTATCATCGCAAAAGGAATTAATAAACATAACATTTGCAAATAAAAAACAGATTTTACCAGATAAATTCATAAGAGATTCCATGGCCGCCTGATGATGGGCTTCCCTGCGTGTTCTACCAATCCCTTCACCTATTATCTCTCCCGCAAACCTTACCTTTTAGGAAACAAAAATTGGTATGACCGATAAGTAACATGACTATGTGTGTGCAAAACTCAGGACAAAACCATAAAATAAACCTGAAATGTACTGTACCGAACCACAAACACTCTCGGTCTGATCCACTTTTGTCCAAAACCAGGTTTATTTCATTTACTTTGATGAAATACCATCATTAACAAAAGAAATAAGCTTGAACTAACCTAAATATTGAGCCCTGTTTAAGGGCCGGTTTGGTACTGAACTGGTTTTATATGGTACGCTTCTTGGTTCCAATAATTTCCGATTCATGTCGGATAAAAAAAAATCAGTTTATCAAGATTTATCGTAAGAAAAATGTTGAGAAGTAGAGGATTACAAACCTCAGTAGAGAACAGCAGTTCGGTGCTTGGGACCAAAGTTTGTCTGAACTCAACCTGCAAATATACATACCAAGACAAGAACTGACATTAGTTTAATTTCAAACAACTACGATACTGAGATTATATAATAGATTGAGGAAGACTCCTGGTCTCATACCTCAGTTCCACACTTGACAGAAATTTTATGCAAGTATTCAGCAGGAGATTCAACATAAGCATCTCTTCCCTCACCTTGGATACCCCTATCCCTTTTGCTGGATGGTAACTTCTCTAACAGATCTTCATCGCCTTCTAAAAACAATTTCATAGCAAAACACATTATTCCTCGATTACGGATGCAATTATTATGAAACACGCAAAAGAAGAAACTTCAGTGTCAACATTATATTTATAATTATTTAGCGAGAAATTATATCCTAGGTAAACACATGAACCTGTAGTTGTAATCCCGTGCATATTTCACATAGTTAACGTTTACAAACTTTTTACATATTTGATATCCTCAGTTGCCAATACAACACTTGTATTCATTGCCTATCAAATATCACAAGAGTAACTACAATCCTAGAACACGGTGAATACACAATCTAATATTGTCTAAGTGGGATGTAGCATTGGCAGAGGAAAACTTAAAGCTTTTTACTGAAATCCAGTAGCTTTCAGATGTTTTGGTTAATGAATCTTTTACTTCAATGTTTCACAAAAACAATTTGACATTATAGTACATGGTTATTAACATCTTAATTAAACGGATGAGGTTTTGACGGAGGGCGAGTTTTGGCTCAGATGTTTGGAGATGGTTTATTAATTCCAATGGATGATAGAGTACAGCAAACTTGGAATTTCGGTATAAACCGCACATGGACATAAATCTGTATTTGTCCACTTCAGAATTCAAATTTTCAAAGACCTCTTTCCTAATAACTGTTTCATCATTCAGTGATAAAGCTGGAGCTCGGTCAATTATGAACAATACCACGTTCACCAAAATTAGGAATATTCAAAATACTATATGCTTTCATGATCGCTCATATCCATACCATGTTGTAGAACGAGGAGTCTCCTCCGCACATCATCTGAACCAGATTCTGGCAACTCACCTTCTTCCCTTTCTGGAGAACTATGCAAGCTTGTTTCTGGGAGCTTAACTTCTGTGACATGAAGAATACGGGTTTCTTCTGGCAACTGTTTAAGAGTGTATTGGACAATCGGCTTTGAAATTGTTGGCGGCACAAAGGGCACCGATATAGGGGCAGTTGTTTCAGGGAGATTAACTTCGGTGACATGTTGAAGTTTACGGGTTTCTTCTGGCAATTGTTTAAGAGTGTATTGGACAGTCAGCTTTGTAATTGTTGGCTCTACAAAAGGCACGGATATAGGTGCGGGATTTTGCTGTGAAGGGGTGTTTCGTCTTGGGTCTCGTCTACGAGACTCTGGAATCTGCTGTGCGGTTGTTTCAGGGAGGTTAACTTGGGTGACATGTTGAAGAATAGGAGTTTCTTCTGACAATTTTCTACGGACAATCGTCTTTGGAATTGTTGGCAGTGCAGAAGGCAGCGATGTAGGTGCACTTGTTTCAGGAAGGTTAACTTCGCTGACATGTTGAAGATTAGGGGTTTCTTCTGGCAATTTCTTACGAGTGTATTGAACAATCGGATTTGGAATTGTTGGCGGTACAAAAGGCGCAGATTTAGGTGTGTGATTTTGCTGTGAAAGAGTTTTTAGTCTTGGTTCTATTGCCTGCTAAATGACCAAAGTTGATAAAGATATTACAGCTGCAAGCTTTAAATGCAAGATGCATTATTCCAGGTTTATGGTACAATGATAATTACCTGTGACCCTTTTTCTAGTTCAGCATCTGTCATTCCACTGAAAACAGTAGGTTCTCTGTTCCCATTTAAAGCTGCAACAGCATCCTGAGAAGCAAGAAGAAATAATCACACAATAACCATTCCAAAACTGGAAACAAAACTAAAATGCCAAAATTAAGATAATTGACAATTTCTCAATGCAGGCCTCTGAAGTCAAATAGTTGCTTACGTCAGGAGAACTAATATCTTTGATATCATTTTCAGGCACATCGTTGCTTTCCTCTGAAGTTAAATAGTTGCTCACGTCAGAAGGAATAATATCTTTGATATCATTTTCAGGCGCAACCGGAAACTTCTCGTTGCTGTTCTCTGAAGTCAAATAGTTGCTCACGTCAGGAGGAATAATATCTTTGATATCATTTTCAGGCGCAACCGGAAACTTCTCGTTGCTGTTCTCTGAAGTCAAATAGTTGCTCACGTCAGGAGGAATAATATCTTTGATATCATCTTCATGTGCAACCTCCGCTATTTGTTGTGAAAACCCGTTGTCAAAGTCCCTGATCCAAAACAGGACTTGTCATACCCGAAAAATAATATGAATAATAATAATAATAACAGACAACACATATACTACATACTTGAAGAAACCACCTCTGACGTTACAAGCAACGTCTCTAGCGACACAGAGGATAGGAACATCACTATTCACCTAAAAACACAAAATGTAGATGAGTATGTTAACGCATAGACGAAAAGAATATACAAGTGAATTAAGATAATTGACAGCGTTAGTTAATACTTCAGCTTGAGGAGCGTAACATGGAGCAAAAGAGGAAACAGCATGAACCCGATGTTGATCCTTCTCATCCCACACTTTCTTACGATCGTCAATTACTAATGTCATCTTGGGATGGCCGTCTTCATCATGAAAAACATCTGAGAGTGATTTCTTTAAACCTAAAAATGGAATAAGTTATCAGTGCGACTATAGATAGTATACCGTATACAGAAAACTTATGCCAAAAACAATGAATAATGAAAGTCAAAGATGGAAATCAGCTCTTGCGATCAAAATTTTCCATTTATATGGTCAGGAATTAATGGCTTACCAGGTTTCACACACACAATGCGATTCAATAATTCCTTGGATTTAATTAGATATGAATTTGGATCGAGAAGCCTCCACATTTCCAAAGCATATTCTCTTTCGCCCATCGTACAAACATAAACCTCAAAACGCTTTCGACGTCCACCTGTCAGGTAACTTCTAAGATCGTTCCATCCAGGTCTTAGTCTAACGAGAACACTTGTATCAGAAACCTACATAATGTAAAGAATAAGACTAAACAGTAAAAGTTTGTGAAGCAAGAGACCATTAGTAACCCAACTCTAACAAAGCGTGAGGCAAAGGGTCAATTAAAGACAATAAATGCATACCGACGGATTGATGCGAGTCAGGATTATGTTTTTATCATGTAATCTTATAAGTGGTCGGACGAGAGGTTGATGATTCTCTGTCAATGGGGGGACCACCTCAGGCCGTGCCTTGATTACCTTTCCATTTTCAACAACTTGATCACTCTCTGCAAATTGCTTCAAGATATTTCTATCATCTTCATAACGCTTAACCACAGTAAGCATACCAGCAACTCGCTGTGAATCAACTTCATAGCTTATTTTCCGTTTTAGAGTTTCAATTCTATCTTCAAACGAGCGAAGTGTATTGGCAAATATGAGTGTCTCGTCAAGATCAACTACAATGCCAAGACACCTAAGGTTTAACATGACACAGCAAGACTCGTAAAGTCTTGGTGCAACAATAAATCCCCAGAAGTACGAGTATAAACTGTTTTCCTTAGAACGCATACCTACCAAATGGAGCTCCTCATCTTCAAGTGACACAACAGCAGTCTACACATCACACAGAAGAAACATTAGAAATAGTATTGGTCACAACGAGGTGTTGGAAACAACATTAAGCCTCGTATTCTAACTCGATAAATATAAGATCACACATATGTATATGTAAAATGCGAACATGATGAGGTCGGAATTAAATCATAGAACAAATATCAATGCGTCAACATGAGATAATAATGGCGACAATCATCAAGAAGCTGCCAGATTGTGCTTCTGTGCACAGATATACTTTCGAGCAATATGTCTTGAGACACATCTGCATATCCGCAGTCAAAGTGGTCTTTAAGAAAAACTGCTGCTGCAAAACTGCTTTTCTCTTTAGGAAAAAGCAGATAATCACTTTTTGTCAAATGATTTGCCAAACACTATTCCTTAGTACCTACGTTTTGCCAATTCAATAATCGCATAAATACCGCAAAACACAATCCTAAACACCATCATAACTCAAAACAACTTCTATATATGTTTTCACTGCAACTTATATTATGTAACTGTCAAAGTCAAATCTTTCGTTTCACAACACACTAGTGAATCCTTCATCAACTTAATTCGCTAAAATGGAACAGATGTAAATATGAGGCTTATAAGCTTATTAGCTTATATAGCAAAAATAAGCTTATTGAAGTGTTTGGATAAGCTTATAAGCTTATACAAGTGGGTCTGACAAGCCACTTTTCTGCGGCTTATGGGCTTATATAACTTTTTAAGCCTTTTTTCCACCTTTTTTGTCATAAGCTAATCTTTTTTTATACCTGGGTTTCCGACTCGACGTTGCGAGCCGACTAATCTCAGGGCGACTACCCTTTTGGATAGCCCGGAGTCGGCGTAGGTGAACCTCCATGGCCAATGGGGGATTAATTTTCTCCCGAGGGTTCAAACCCAAGACCTCTAGGCACTTTCATCCTAAGAGGCTAAACCCTTACCGCTAGGTCACCCCATTGGTTTTTTGTCATAAGTTAATTCAAACACTCAACCTTGGCGTATGAGCATATTTTTCATAAGCTTAAGCTCAAAAGAACGCAAATTTCACATCAAATCTCTCGTTCCACAATACACTACTCAATCCCTTAAAACGGCACAAATGAAAACAATCCAACTCCAAATATTATGTCATTTATATAAGTTCTTTAGTCCTCCTATGTCCGAAAACAGCATTCCAAATATACCTTGTTCTGCTGTAAACATTTGTTGTACAAAAAATGCATCAAATAATTGCTGGTATCTCTGCACTCCATCTTCAAACAAACCCCTTTAGTTATGGTATGCAAGACAGCGAGTGGCAAACACCGCTCGCTCGCTTTCGACAAATGCGAAACCACAACTTTACCACTTATTTTATGTCTCAAACCCCTGAAACTTTCAGGAGTAAAACTAACATCAACATTTCCTAACAACTTTTCCCCTTCATACAAAACCACCACTGATTTATACATTTATCTCTGTCTTTCTTCAAAATTTTAAAAAATAAGTAATAATCTAGTCAAATATAGTCCAATCAATGTCTAAAATATTCATAAGATGTATTTCTTGTTTTGTTTCAAACATTGATGAATGAATGAATGATGAGTAAAGAGGCCTAGGTTACACACATTCTGTCTCTGAGTGAGTGGGGGCGTGTGTGGTGTGTTGGTGAGAGTGGTGTTGGTGATAGTGGTGTTTAAGGTTTATGTCTGACAAAGATGTTTTATTTATGTCGGTTTCTTGATATAATAAGCGAGTGTGTAATGTGTTTAGCATGTGATGTATATTATGAATAGTAAAAAGGAAAATTTAAGATGGATACAATAAATGTATATATTTATTATTTAATGATTATAATGGCAAGTTTATCTTTAAATGTATTCAATGAGGTATTGAGTCGTTGGGCGTGTCATAGAGCTTAAGAGCATCAGGTATTTTATGGTGCCATTATTTCGTGTTATGGGAAAACTATTGTCACATTAGCATTTTTTCTCGTAACATCATAATACCTCATAACACTAAAAACATCACTCCCTCCATAACATCACATTTTTTGTGCCATCAAGTACCCCAACTTTTGGCATTTTCCCATAACATGAGAAAAATACTTGAAAATGCGACTCACGGTGTGGGTCTCGTGTCATCACATGGCGTTTTCCAAGACCATTTGGTGTGGTGGTGGTGGCTCAACACTCGAAAACACGAGGTGCGGTGTGAGACTCGTGCCATCAAGTGGCGTTTTCAGGGATGGCTCAAGCCATGACATAGGATACCCTATGCTCTAAGGGTATTCATAATGGTGGATCTTTTAAAAGTTTTAAAATATTTATTAAATTATTGAAAATTTAAGATGGATACAATAAATGTGTATATTTATTATTTAATGATTATAATGACAAGTTTATCTTTAATTGTATTAAATGAGGTATTAATCGGGCGGGTGTTGCTGTGGAGCTTAAGGGTATTCACAATGATGTACCTTTTAAAAGGTCTAAATATTTATTGAATCGTTAATTTATAAAGCTTTTGATTTTATAAACCTTGTTGCACTATGCATGAACCTTTTAAAGTTTATAAACTGTTTAACAATTCTACATGCATTAAATTATGAAATGGTCTAAAATTTTAGACATTTTCATTCCACATGGACATGAAATATCAACTCACTACAGTTAAAACAAATTATAAACATTTTTATGTGTTTTAAACCTTTTCTTGAAACCACCATACTGAATGCCCTAATATTCGCCAATTACTGCCGATAAATATTTGATACCGCTATATATTCGATAACATTTTAACTCTAATAAAAATATAATACAAAGACAAAAGTAACAAATAAAGTTTTATGTATTTTAGCACATTAATTCATAACCAAAAACTTTAAATGTAACATATTGTCAAAAAAAAGATAACGACACAACAATCCTTCTTAGAATTATCGCGTACAAATGATTATAGTTTCAAATCTGTTTTAGCGGATCTCGAAACAACAATTGACAGAACATATCGTGTTGCATACATCCACCATAAGCTTTAAAACCGTGATCTATGTTGCATGAGTAAAATCAACAATTCCCACTCCGTTTTTTTGCTAGATGTTATGCATGTGGAACGTAACCCCCTTTTAGCCATCATCTATCACAAGGTGCAAGACATTAGACATTGATATGTCCAAACCTGCATATCTCTTGAATTCTGGCTATGTATTATTCAACGAGAGTCAATTCGAGTTTGCGACTCTTACACCAATCATACCACATTGTGACAACCGACATTGTTCCAGGTTAATATTTAACTATTAACTTTAAATATTTGACTTGAACGTATACGTACTTGATTTAACCTATAACCGGGAAGTTATCCCGCGTACAACGAAAAACGTCTTTGAACGCACTCCGACTCTAGACTAAGTTTAGTCTACGCATAACAAGTATGTTATTATCATCATTATCATATTTTACAATTCATATGCAAACGGTTTTGAAACTTTTACGTAAGTCATTTAAACTTACATTTTGATACATGCATGCATGGACAACTTACCCAATACCCCCACTACCCTCACTAATACACTATAAAACATATATAACTATATAAAAATTAAATATTCCCCTCATTTTGGTCACATGTGGCCGGCCAAACACACGAAGAAAATAACCAAGAACATTTTCTCCCTTGAAACACCCCATTACCTCTTATGTGTTTAACCTTAAACAAGTCAATGCTAAAATCACAAGAACATCTCTTGTCTCTCTCAACCACAACCGGCCAAACACTCTCAAAAGCACAAAAACTTGTCATGTTTCTCTTCTAAGAACTTAAGGGATGTAAAAGATGAAAGTAGCTTTATAACTTATGTGGTGGGTTGCAACGCAGAAGTTTTATAACCCTTCTAGGCAGAGTACCTAATCGTTGTAGTGTAGTATAGGCACGACTCGAGGGGTTATTACCGTTCTCTAGAGGAATAGTTTGGGTAGGCTCGAATTGTATGTTTACTAAGGTCTAAAGGTTGAGGGATGATTATTTATGTATTTTTGTATATTTTAGAAAGCAAGTAAATTCTCAGGTTTAAAGAGGGGGTTGATTAAACTACTTAATTAAACAACTCCTAATTCTATTCTAATTATGCAAAAAAGTAAATTGATGGAAAAACTCGTATGGTTAAACAAACGTGTTTACCTAATCATGCACTTCTCCCTAGTTGTTTTCTCTGATTTTATTACCCGTCACCCTCGTTAGTGTAATGTGTAAGTATTCTCTAATTCAGCAGCGGGTTGGTTAAGTCTGCTATCTACGTGACAACCTAGACGGTGGTTACCTACAGACATCGCTCACGTCCAGTAGTAAATTCACGCGTAATAAATACTTAATTCGGAATCTACCCCAAGGTGATCTAGATATGAAGATCTAATCACATGTATCCTCTAACCTAATCGTGTTTCCTTAGACGTCTATGCTATGATATGAAGATCAAATAGCTAGGTTTCTAAAGCATAATGCGCACACCACTAACAAGAAGCAATAAAAATAAGGTTTCTAAAGCATGTTAATTGAAAGCGAAGAATGATTAATCAAACAACACATAGACATATTGAATGATTAAAAGGGTAAATGAACTTCACTTCAACTGAACATGGAGTAACAATGAGTACAAAAGAGTCATAAAACCCTAAAAATGACCTAAGTATCAGCTACAAAGTTCTCTTAAGTTTCCTCCCGTTTTTCCACCACAAAATATGAAAATAAGGTTTGTATATATAGAAAAATTGATCCTGACGGCGTCACTAGGGTTTCCTGACGTCGTCAGCCCGCCGAATCTTCCATAGGGTTCTTCTTGTCGGCTATTGTGACACCGTCACACTTCGGGTTGATGTCGTTATGATGCAATTGTGACGGCGTCAGGTTAAATTTGCGACGTCGTCTCCACCTTCTGAGAAGTCACAACTTTAATAAAAAATTCCACTTTCTGTGCACTTTTGGTGAAGGCGTCAGAATGGAAGTCGCAAGCTTGAAGTATTTTGTTTTTGTCTAGTTTCTTCCCAAATTGAGCCCAAGTCACGTGCTTTTCCTTCAAATGCTTCCCAAATGCTAAAACATCAAAAAGGAATGATTGAGTATAATATTTGGGCATGTTTGCATGAGTTAAGGGGTTAAATGGCTCCGAAAAAATGTATAAAATGATACCTCATCAAATACCCTTACACTTTGGATTTGCTTGTCATCAAGAAAATAAGCTTTTCTTCCTAGTGTGACAATCTACATTTTCAGGTCATTTTACATCAATAAACTCAAAACTATTTAGTTTGAACCTTTATGTGTTTACTTTAAACTATAACCGTTAAGTTAAATCGCGTAAACTAAAAATCAACATTTAACGTAAACCGGCATTAAAAAATATAAGTTTACGTCAATAATGTGTTATATAATTATTACGAAGATAATTTATAACTTTTTATATTTTATTTTGCAAGTTTTACGTAAAACGCTTACGTTTTGCATTATGAACTTTCACACATGCACAACTTACCCAATACCCTCATCACCTTTGAACTAACACATTTAACAATTATATACTATCAAAATTTGATTATTTTCCCCCATCTAAACCTATATAAACCAGCCCCCCTCCCATGTGTTGTATACAAAATAGGACCAAAATCTTACACTATATATTTTATTTATCAACTAAGGAAGATTTTACCAACACTCTTACAAGATACTTACACAAGCTAGCATCCTATCCTTTTCCTTACAAGAACCTACACCCCCTTACTTCCTTATTGATTATGTTTGTTGTACTTTAGATATTTTGCAAGATAGTAATTCATCCTATATGTATATATGCACTTCACTTTACTTTGCATTTCATCACAAGAAAAACAAAAATATCCTCCCTTTTCTCTCTTACATAGCCACGGCACAAGCACCCCATATAAGCTAGTATTGTGTTAATTTTACAAAAGTATTTTACAAAAAAGGTGCTAGTTCTTAGTATTTACAAAAGACTACAAGGTTTTATTGAAAGGATTTTGGGTTAATCAAACCTTTGTGCAAGAAAACAAGTTAGGGTTTATAAGTTTTAAGGTTATAATCAAAACCTAGGGTTTCATTTGTGTTCATCATCTTTGTAAGCATCTCCTATATACTCTTTTGATTCTTTGATCATCTTGTTCTCATTCATACATTTTCTTTCAAAACAAACATCACCCATATGATTGTGTTATCATTTTTATAAACTTAACTAAAAGTTTTAGTGATTAAAATGTATCATTTATGTTCCTACAATATTATTGTATTTATAGAATTGTTGGAAGTAAACTGGTGATTTTATATATTAGCTAGTGATATTAGTAAAGTTGTATCTTGTTGGTGAAGGGATTAAGTTAGTTATAAGGTGGATTTGTTGTTTGAATTAGTAGTGAACGAAGATAGGTTAGATTAGGCCTTTAGGGAAGTTATGGATTGTTATTTTGGCAGATTTCGGGAAATTATGTAGGTTGTCCCAAACAGCCCACGTGTTAGGGGTTAATTAAAAATATTTTTGAGATGTTAAAACTCTAATAATATGATAGTAGATGTCGTTACGGAAATTTTGATATAAAGAACAATTAAATCGGACTTAAAATGAACAAGTTATGGTCAAATGAAGTTTGGAAACACTTTTCGACAAAACTGTTTCGGGTACATTTTGAGCAGTTTCTAAATCGTGTGTTTTGACCCCTTTCGGGTCCGAATCGGCTTAAACTTATAAAAGGAAACTTGTCTAGAATGATTATTCGGTAAATTAAGGAACATTTCTTTTGTCATGAAAGTCAATAACGAAGGAGCTATACTCTATAAAAGTTAGACTATTTTTCGAAAAATGTAATAAATTTTCTGCACACATATTGGGAAAATATAGTTGGTGTTTGAAACTTATTTTTGGGGTTTCGAGCGTTTTCTGGTCCGTTTGAGCTATAAAAACCTTAGCGAATAATAGTGTATTACTTATAAATTATTAGGGCGCGTTAGAAACTTTAAAGAGACGATATTTCGTAAGCGTTAGGAGTTTACTAAAATTGGAAAGTTTTTATTAGACGTAAAGTATATATTAGTAAGATAAAAATAGTAACTCTCGGTTTAAGTGTCGAAACTAAATTAAAAACCCTATAATTTGCGAAATCACATTTTGACTAACTAAAATATGAAACAAGCATGTGCGGGTGATGTTGACTTTCTAAAAATAGTTGTGCATCGTTTTATTTTATTTTCGCTTTCATTATTCTAAATCGACCTAAAATTAAATAGGTTGCATACCGGTCTTTTGTGACGGTTTTCCTTGTTGATTTTCTCAAAAATTAATACCTTTACTCGAGGTGACTTTATAGCTCTGCTTTACTTGTTTATCACTATTTTACAAATCTCAGGGTGAGATGCATGACTTGTTTTATATTTGGACGCAAGTACTCTTTTAAACTATTATGGATTTTCCTAAGTAGCGTTAACCCATTATGCCCACTATCATAAACTGTTAATTACTTTGTGTAAGCGCGTGTGTTATAAATAGATCTATTTGGGATTGACATCCCCGTTCAGGTAAGTAGCGCTTACTAGCTTCGAAGGACCTAGCTAACGAACGTATACCATATCGGACTTTGAATGTTGTGGGTTGAGCATCTACACGGGCACATTAATTGCATGAATTTGCACACATACATTGTTGTAGCTTCAATGTCATGAGCTTAGTGAAATCGTAATTACATTTTGTGATATTGTATGTGTTACATTTATCATACGCTTTGAAATCTTGTGGTCCAACATTTATACTTACATAAACCTATAAACACACCAACTTTATGTTGACACTTTTAAGCATGTATGTCTCATGTACTTAACTAGTTATGAAGTATCTGGAGTGCATTGGGTCTTCATTAATACAAGACTACATTTTCATGGACTTTTCATGCACTACTTTCCTCGTATTTTTAACTATGAATTTCATCTGATGCAAACATGGGACAACTTATTTTGAACTTATTTATTTCAATGAAACAACGAGGTTATCTTTTAAACGACTTATATTAGAGGTCGTTCTCTTATATATTGTGCTATTGTATTATGAAGTAACGCCCCCGGTTACTATTCTGCTACCACATATTATGGGGGTGTTACACCTGGTAAATAGCAAAGTAAGGGGCATTTAACCTACTCAATAAAGATAGTTTATGATATAATCGGTTTAACCTGATAATTAAAAGCACGGAAATTATATACTAACACCTCACATAAGTGTTTGGATTCTCTCTTTCACTCGATGTAATAATGAATTATAACAATATAGGAAACGAGAAAATAAACATTCACTACCTGTCATAGTATATAGATTACCATAAACTTGATAAATGATCAAAACATCCACCACTTTGGCGTAAGCACCTAAGAATTACTATCAAAGAGGTTTTTTAAAGGGTTGTACCGTAAGGTGTGGGGTAAAGGAAACACAGTTAGAGATTATGGTGGAAATTTACTGGTGGCAAGCTAATTATTTACAAGAATACATGTAAAAGTGTGTTGCTAAGTCAAGACTTGACAAAAACTAGGACAAATATACACAACTCTACATGAAACTCTTTCTTTTTCTTTTCGTGACTCTTTCTTGACATAAACAAAAGCAAGATGGCAGCCATATTCTATCATAATTTTTTGGTTTTTTCATTTTTGTATATTTTTTTATATACATTTTTGCCCTGCCATCTGCTGAAAATAAAATAATTTACATGACTTGAGGTTTATAATGACACCCCTACACTTTACTTTTTAATACTCAATAATAAACTAACTAATGACCCAAATTGAGAAGGATCAATAAACTTGGAGCATATTAGACATGTATGGGGGTAATGATTTAACTTTCTTCCCCATTTCTCCATATGATAAAAACTACCATGAATCTCAATCGTCCTAAAATTGTATACACTAACAATAGACTTGACTTAGCAACCATGTAATCAAGTAAATAATTAACTAGCGTTAAACAATTGTGATAACAATAATGTACTAAAAATGAGTACATACAAGGAAGACTAAGGCAATTTGGGTGTAACATTTTAGTAGGGTGTAAACAATGCTCTTCATTAATAATCTGGACTCCACCAGAAAATTACAAGAACCGCGAAAAGGATAGGCTCAGAGGGGTGTACTAGGGTATCTTGCACTAAAAATGAGTGCATAGCAAGGGTGTGGGGGTAGTTATATGATCGATGAGATCATCATAACTATAACAAACGCAGGCTAAAAAAAGGGTTATCCTAATGCCTCTTATCACTTAGTAAATCCTAATCACACGAATGCAATCTCACTAGCAGTCTCGGGATGAATCGCTAAAGCAAGTTCTAGAATCCATAATACTACCAGTATACTCTTATAAGCATTAAAAATGAATGATTTTATTCCTAAAGATCTATGGGCGAACCTCACATTTTGGGGGTAGAATTTTTGAGTGGTAGGGTTTGTGTGCTAGTCATATAACTCCTATCCAATGAGACGCTTCTAATACTACAGTTTCATCGATATATGCCATAAAAATTTTTAAATTTGGGCTAACATTACCGTCCTAAACTATGTTTTGGTATATTAATATTACACATCTTTTTAAGAACAAAGCAAATGCAAATGAAAGAATAATCTCTAAGGCTTTTATTACCCCTTATACTTATTTTGAACATTGTCCACAATGTTTTGCAAGTACCCAAAAATGAATAAAGGAAAGATAAATAAAAAGCAAGAGAAACTAATACTCCCCTGGTTTTCTCAATATCGGAGAAGAAACAAAATGATCGGGCTAAATTTTCATCTAAGAATCATCCAAGTGAAAATCCAATGAACTTTCGGACTCTCCTTATCGAATATAATATGTAGATTAAAAACAAAAACAACTATACCCAGCGTAAAATCGACGATAAATAATATATAACCTTTATTAATCATAAATTAAAAATCCTAAGAAAGCAATAAAGATAGAATGTTAGTACTAACGTAATCGTGGTTTTCCTCATAAATCTGAAAAATCAAAAATTCTGTAAATTAAACAAAAATAACTTTTCAAAATTTTTAAAAAACGCAGATTTCTCCACTGCTACAGTGCTGACGCCGTCAAGCACACCTGGCAGGTTTTGCGTTTTCGTTTTCTAGAAAAATTTTTGCAAAAATAACCCATTAATTATTTCCTGGAAAAATTTACTGCATAAACCACAAAAATGATTAGTACAAACATATGACTCAAAACAAACAAACAAAACAAACATAAAATATGAATTAACTTAAATTATCTATTTTACATGTTTGAAATGGTTCTTAAAAATCGGATTTTTTCCCGTACACTTATTTTATTCAAAGTACCTTTGATTGCAATTAAGACGAAGTTAAAGACAAAACAAAGCATGATCACATATAATTCAAACATATAAGACAAATAATAAAAATTAAAATTACATAACACTCCTAAAATATATAAAATAAAAAGATTGGATTGCCTCCCAATAAACGTTTTTCTTTATTAACGAGTCTTCTAGCTAGACTCGGAGTCATACTCCTTACGTGACTCCTTCTTCACTCACACTACTTCCTTTATCTTTGTTGGTTTTGTATTCGGGTCCTAATTCTAAGCATTTCTTATAAAAACAAAATATCTTTTCCATCACGTAGCCTACTCCTCTTTTCTTATCCTCATCGTTCCTAAAGTAGACCGATTACTTGTGTTCTTTCTCCATATTAGACAATGATTGAGATTGCTCTATCTTATGGGGCATTTTGTAAGCAACTTCATCAACTCCATTTGTGAATTTCACTATTCCTAATGATAAATCATGTCATATTAGATACTTCAACAAATAGCTTTCCTAGCACTACTTGTGACAAGCAAGGGTCTATGACCGAACTAATATCCTCCACTATCAAGAAATCTGCAATTTAAATGAAATTCCTACAAAAATATGCATCCCTCTAATCCTTCCCATAAAATTACTTACTCTTCTAGGGTCCTTAGGGTCTATCCTAGGTTCAAGTTGCCTTTTCATGATCCAATTGTAATGCATACGAGTCATGATGTTAACGGGGGATTTAAGATCTATGTAATCCTTCCACACTTGTACGTGTCTAAGGAATTTCCAAGGAATTTTTAGGTTTGAGGGATTTCCTCCTACGATAATTGGGGATCTCTTAAAGAACGGAAGGCTAGGGTCGCGCGACAAGTACTTATTGTGACAACTCACATTTTTTAAGTCATTTTTACGTCAATAAACTCAAAACTATTTACTTTGAAACTTTACTTGTTACTTTTATATGAAATCGTTAAATTAAATCGAGTAAACTGAAATACAACTTTAAACATAAACCGACGTTAAACAAATATAAGTTTAAGTCAAATATGTGTTATATGACCTTTACAAATATAATTTATAAGTCTACATAATTTATTTTTCAAGTTTTACGTAAACACTCAAATTTAACCTAAAACCGGGAAGTGACCCCGCAAACTGTGTAAAACAACTTTGGACGTACAACACTCTAGACTACGCTTACTCTACTTATAATAATATATTAATATACTTACGGATACATTTCATAAGTTACATACATTTCATTTCATTATTTTTACGTAAACTAGTAACTTGCCGATTTTGCGCATGCATGTAATATATATATATATATATATATATATATATATATATATATATATTACCGCATTTTTAAATAATACTTACTCAATATCTTTTAGAAGCAATAAGCTAAATTAAAAAAAATGATTTCCTTCCCCCTTTCCCCTTTTTCTTCCACCCAAGCCACACACACAAACCATACCTACCAAAATAAGCACTCTATTATCCAACCTAACTCCTCTTTACATCTCTTTAACCACCACTTACACCTTTACACATTATTATCCAAATCTATTATCCATTTTTTACTTTACACTCTCTTATCCAACACACCCTAATATCTAGATCTATTATCCAACACCACATTTACATTCTATTAACCAATGTACTCTATTAACCAACTAATACTTCCACTATATAAATAAACTAACTAACTCATTTATTTTACACTCCACAAAATACACAAATTCTCTCCTTTGCTCTCTATAGTATTCGGCCAAGGCAAGGAAGCAAGAAGATTTGGGTTTTTTATATATTACAAGTATGTTTCAAGAAGCATTAAGGGTTTAGGTTATAATCAAACATATATTTGGGGTTTGATTTGGGTATATACTTGTTAATCTCATATACTCATCCAACTAAGGTGCAGAATTCATACATATTTTCATTTCATATATTTTGTTCATATCATCTCATTCATAAAATTATATCGCCATTAGTTTGTGTTAAATGATTTTCTATAAGAAAACTAATAAAACTTTCTAGATACAATCTTGTGAAAAGGTTATAAAATGAATAATAAAAATATGAAACTATACATAAACTACTTATTTTAGTCATTTTATAAATTACTTGTTAAAATATTAGCTTTGTTGTTAAAATGATAAATTATAAACTTAAACTAGTAAAGTTGTATATTTTGTTTATGTTCTTAATTTTATGTTATTTCTTGATAAATTGGTGAAAGAAACTAGGTTAGTATGAATTTATTGTTGTGATAGAATTTTATGAAAATTGGTGAAAGGGATTAGGCTAGTATAAAGTTGCAATTTGTGGGTGAAAAATAGTGTTAGAACAAAAAATATATAGTTGATGTCCAGATTTTGTAATATTAATTTCGTATAGTAATTTTGTTTTAGAATAGTCGAGGCCTTAAAAATATGATAGTAGACTTAAATACGAACGATATAAGGAACGCAAAAATCAGACTTAAAACGAAGGAGATATGATCAAATAAAGTTTAATGATTTTTCCGGCAAAAACTCTTTTACAACCATTCTGTCAAGATGTGTTCAATTACGTTTTTGACCATTTTGAGGTCCGAGTCGGGAAAAGTTTATAAAAGATATTTTGTAGACCCCGACTTTACGCAAAAATGTAGTATTCGCTCGTTCTGTGAATCTTTATAACGAAGAAGCTATGGCATTTATAAAACTGGATCAGAATGTATTTTTATAAAAATAAGTGAGCTGTTTAGAAATTGAAATGGGGTTTTCGGGCATTTTCGAGTTCGTTTGAGCTATAGAAACCTTAAAAAATATTATAGTATGACTTATATATTTTTCATACGCGTCGAAAACTTTTAAAAATAATAATAAGCAAGTGAGATAGAATATATATTTAAGTTGACTATTAGAACATACTTACAAGTATATATACTTAATTAATAAGTGGCGAACTTGACGCAAACATTATTTTGACTTATAACACTAAAATACAAACTATTAGGTGGTGATATAATGTTATAAAAATATATTGCATCATTTCAATTCACTTGCATAATTTTAAAATGGCTTATATTTAATTAGGTTGCGTTTCGGATTAATTGTGACGTTTTCCCTTGCGTGATATTTTCCAAAATCAATACATCCATTAAGGTGAGTTTATAACCCCGCTTTAACTATTTTACAATTATTTTACAAATCTCGGGGTGAGATACATTGCTTGTTTTTACAATTGGACGTAAGTACAATACATTACAATTTTTACAATGATTATTGATGCGCCTAAGTACCGACAACCCACAACGTGCATCATCATGAACCGTTAATTACCTTGTGTAAGCGTGTATGTTATAAATAGATCTATTGGGATTGACATCCCCGTCTAGGATTTGGTCCCCTATTCGGCCAACGGGCGTATACTATATCGAAGTCTGGAGGGTCTCGGGTTGGACCCTTACAACGGGCAAACATTATATTTATACAATGTCTTCGCTTCGGTGTCATGAGCTTAGTGCAATCAAATTACAAATTTTATTTGGCATTATATGTGTTATAACTCAAATCTTGCGGTCTACAATTATTATTTATTTAAGAGTTAACTACATGGTTCGTCCCTGTGGTTTAGGCTAAATCCCTGATTGAGTCCCTATTTCTTTTTTTTGTTTGGTTGATCCCCATCTCCAAACTATTGCACACCATCCACCTATATCTCCAAATTCAGTTAAGTACCACCGTTAACTCACCCACCCACAAGGGTATTTTTGTATTTCCATGTTTCACACGGACGGGCCATGTAATTTTATAACTAGAATACTTTTTTTAAACTTGAATACTGTTTAACCAAAATACTTTATATACATAAAAATTCTATAAAATAAATTTTTTATATTTTTTATACAAATAATTTATTACAAAAGTTATATAAAAATAAATTACAACATATAGTATCTTATTTCATCTCACTTCACACATATAAACATGTTCTCTTTTTTCTCTCTATATTCCAGCAACCTACCTGATGTGCGGTTGTCGTAGGACTTCTACACGAGAAGTTTTACAACTCCCTAGGCAGTGCACCTAATCGTTGTAGTGTAGTATAGGCAAGACTCGGTGTTGTTTATCGTTCACTCGGGGAATAGGTTGGGAAAGACTTGATCACGGTCTAACAGAATTCTAAAGGTTGAAGGAAGATTATTTTTGTATTTTTGTATTTTATGGAAAGCAAGTAAATCATATAATTGAGAGGTGGGTTGGTTTTAGCTAATAAACAAAATATAATTCTACGCTAATGGTGATAACAATAAGATAAAAGATTGTGTCTATTTAATCATGTATTACTCCCTAGATTGCTTCTCCTAGTGTTGTTGCCTTGTCACCCTTGTGATGATCTGTGTAACTATTTCCTAAAGCATGAACAAATTACACGAACCTGCCGTCTACTTAGTATGCCGCTAGAGAAACGCACATGCAAGGTAGTATGAAGACTATTACACGGTCCCTAAGAGTTTACTAAGTGCATGTAAAATACATTAAAAGTAGATCAACCATATTAGGGGCAAGGTAGTATGAAGACTGTTACCCGATGGTATCCTTTCTACACAATCATGTTTCCCTAGACATATCAACAACGATTATAGACATAAAGCTGGTTTTATAAAACCTAACATGCACATCCATCACAAGAAGCAACATCACTAAGATCTACATTTTAAGTTTCATACAATCATAAATAAACACAATAATAGGTTTAGCCAAGCATGTTAAAGACAAAGCAAGAACAATAGATCAAACAACACATAGACATATTGAATAATTAAGTAAACCTTACTTGATTAAAACATGAATTGGAAGAAGTACAATAGGGTTTTTAGGCCCTAAAATCGTCTCCTAAAGCTGCTAAACGAACTAGGGTTCGTACCCTCTTTTATTCTAAAGTTACACACTAAAAACCCTAAATTCAGGTTTGTATATATAAGAAAATCAACGCGACGGCGTCACATTTTAGTCGTGACGCCGTCATTAAATGAATCTTCTAGATCTGCGTTCGAGTCGGTGCGAGCTGACGCCGTCTTGAAATGTGTGACGCCGTCACTTGATGAGTTGTGACGGCGTCTAGTATAGCTTATGACGCCGTCTCCAGGCTCTATGAGCATAAATCTTCAAGAGTCTTGGTGTTGGTCTGTAGTCTTGTCCGTTTCTTCTCCAAATGAGCCCAAGTCACGTGTAATTTATCCAAATGTCTTTCAAATGAGAAATACCTGAAAAAGAATGATTTTGTACCTATTTTAGGCATAAACACACGATTTTAGGGGTTAAACGACCTCAAAAAAGTGTATAAAATGATACCTCATCAATAGTACAACTGAATATGTGTGAAAAAAAGTCAAACATAATTTACATTACACCCTATTTAAGACTAGTGTAATCTGTTGACAAAGTAAAGTCGTATCGCAGTCATCCACTAAACCATGAATTCACCACCAAATCATAAATGGGAAGAAGGCCTTGATATAGATGATTTCGATCTTCTACTAACCCCCGTCGTCTGTCCCATCAACAACCCTCATATTGTCCCCGAGATAACCACCACCACCCAAACCCTGATTTTAGCTCAAAACCATCAAGTTGATACTTATGCTGAATTTAAACAAGCCCTTGAGATAGACGATTCCGATCTTCGACTTACCCCCGTCGTCCGTCCCAGCAACAATCCTCACATTGTCCCTGAGATAACCACCACCACCCAAACCCTACTTTCATCTCAAAACAATCAAGTTGATAATTGTGTTGTGAAGCCCATTAGGATAATACCAGGTCCTGCTGGTATTGTTCAAATGACCAAGCTCCATAAATTAGTTGATACACGGGAAGGTAGGGAGGAATCCGTAATGTCTACACAAGAATATATTATAAAAATTATTGAGGATGTGGGTGAGGATGACGATTTTACGCATGCGCCATGACTTAGTGCGATTGACTATGTCAATGTTGATGGAGGGATCGTGACGGGTTGTTTTAGAGATGTTAAGAAATTTCTCAAGAATGGGAAACTTAAGAAAGTTGTTGTAGTTATCAAGTCTTGTACTCCGAATGCGCTGGGCGATCTCACAGTAACACTCAAAGATCTTTCTGGTACAATCTCTGGTACTATTCATTACAAAGTGCTTACAGAGGAGAGGTTTGCAAAGGCGATTACCATAGGAGCGGCTTTGATACTTCATAATGTTTTTGTCTTTTCTCCTAAGCAATCAACTCATCATTATCATAACATTACAAAGAAAAATATGGTCAAAGTATTCCATAAGGGTGGTGGGTCTGCATAGTTTCTATGCTCTGTTTTGAATGTTGCAAAGAGTATTTCTTGACTTTGGCATGTGTTACTAACTCAAATTTCTTTCTTCGAATTGTTGTATAAGAAAACAAACACCAACATCAAAAACAAACAAAACTTACTAAACAAAAAACAACTCAAAAAACAAACACCGACTAGCCCCCCAATACGGTGTTTAACTACTTCTCTGTCTGACTAATCGTGTAAGGAAAACCATAATTCTTCATTTTCCCGCCAAGAGATTAGCCCGCTAAGAGACTAGCCCTTTTGTCCACCAATAGAAATACGAAACGTAGTTTAAAAACTTCATTTCAAAAAGTCATGATACGACTTCTTAACCAAAGCATCCTTTTGTTTAAATAAACAAACATTTCACCGAGACACAGTCTTTGATATCCGCGTTCCGTTCTATCCAAGCCATCAATAGCACCAATACCTGAGATACATGCTTAAAAATGTCAACAAAACATTGAGTGAATTCATAGAGTTTACAAACAACAATCAGAACGCAATCTTTGGTTCCATAAAACACGTATGACTGCTAGCTAGGCAAGCCACACAACATTTCCATCTTGTATGAGCCCGTGTACCGAACCTTAACACATTTATCATTTTAGATAAATAAGTGTGACCGGGTAGTATGCCACCACCCCCTTCTCAATACAAAATGTTTGTTACAGGGTGTTCACATTAGGATTCATACCCCGGACAGGGTTGTCAAACCCAATAGATCTATTTAATGCATTCAGTGTTTACCTCCTCGGTAATTAACGAGTACACAGTCAAAGGCATAAACTCACAACATGGAATCATATCACGCATCAAAACACATTGCGTTCACTTTTCAAAACAAGCAACAACAAGTACACATCACGTTACTTGTGTTCATTTTTCAAACAAACATTGTAACCCCCTCTCGTGGTTTTTAAAGACAATTAAAAATAGTCAAGCAAGCGAGGCTATGAACTCACTTTGATCTAAGCTGAAGATCAAAATAGCCGAAACAATCCAAAGTCGTCTCAACAACAAACTCAACTGCGACCTATAATTTATGTTGCCTAGTTATTATATCATAAGATACGATCGAATAGTGCGTGCATCGCAACTATTGAAATAGTATAAATATACATACACATGTGATGAGAAATCCACATGCGCGTCCTAGATCCTAAACTCTACATAATTGAGTTATTGTTGGGATCTCAGATTTGATGATTACAAAACTACATATGCATAAATGAAGAAAGAGGAAACAACAAGGACTTAAATTGATCAATAAGTTAGCCTTTGCTATGTAAGAGATATGTTTCTTGTAAACCCTCTATATAAAGGGTCATATGCGTCTGGTTTAGATCATCCATCATAGTTAGATCTCTCCAATGAGAGTCTAATAGTTAGTTAGTTTATGTATTAGTTAGTTTAGCCCTAAGGATCATTTGATCTTGGGGCAAAAGATCAATAAAGAAAACCTTGGAAAAACTATTGTTTTTGTTATTATTCCGTTGTGAAAATGTTTATCTTTGATGCTTCTTATCCTAGATTAGATCTAAACGATAAACGATCTTAGATTCAACATGAGGTATCATAGCGGGTGGCTCTCGATATCTAGGATGTACAAGGTTTGTGAAATCATGTTCTTAAAGAAAAAGGGATGAATATCTGGTTCTTTGGAAGATGGGTCGAATTTAATGAAAATTAGGGTTTTCAATAAACCCTAATCTGATCTGCTGTTGATCTTTCATTGCGGTTGCTTCACGTTTCTTTCAAGAAGATAGAATGAGATGATTGTGTTGTTTATCTCAAAACGATCTTTTCACACAATTGTGTGAGGCATACTCTATCCATGGTTTTGGGTTTCTGTCTCTATGATAAGACGATCATGTGCTGGTGTAATCTTTATGTTCGGTCACATGGCGTTCGTGGTACGAGTTCTAATGAAAAGTTTGTGGGTTCTATTAGAAAGATAGAAGGTTGAAACCCTAAAACTATACACGCTACTATACTCTTGATCTAATGCTGGTGTTCAGGTTCGGTGATGTATCTTGGATCGAGTGGTATTGTTTAAACACAAATGAGACACTGAGCACAATAACGTAACTCCTTCAAGTGATAGCAAATGTGAGCATTGAGCACCTATAAGAAAAATCACACACTTTTGCTAGATTCGTCAATTCTTCGTCAACACCATTTAAGCACGAACAAGTTATCTCAAAATGTTGTAAGCCATTTGAGATATGATAAGAACACAAACTTGTGAAAATCAACTACAACATCAAATAAGCAATAATCAATTTTCTTCATAATAATCCCCAAAACGAGCCATAATTTAATCATATATCCGAGATCCAAAATGCGTTTGTTTGTCCAACATCAGACAAAGGACTGTTGGATCATGATCATATAATAGTTAAGGTTTTTGAGAAACCCTAGTATGGAAAATTGAAAGCAGCAGATACGCGTCACAGGTTGTCAATATCCATTGGTTATGTATAGCAGGTGTGATCTCCACAATTGGTGTGATCTATATTGGCTGTTTAAAGTTTATATTGCTACGTATGGATTAGTACTGCTCGGTTTATCACTTAGTGCTACTGTTTAATTGTGGGTTAGTACTGCTCATATTCACACTTAGTACTGCTCATATGATTTTTATACTGCTAGTGGTTAGAGACGACTCGGTGACTGTTTAAGTGTCGCTAAAAGATATGGGAGGAAAGAGCACACATATATATGACAGATTGGTGACAGATAATGTGTCGCTAACAGCAGTTTTGTGACAGATTTAGTAACAGCTTTATGACGGAAAAAGTATTGCTAATTGGTTTGGATGTTGGTACCGCTAGCATTGTCCGATGTTGGACAAACATATGCATTTTGGATCTCGGATAGATGATGAAATTATGACTCGTTTTGGGGATTATTATGAAGAAAATTGATTATTGCTTATTTGATGTTGTAGTTGATTTTCACATGTTTGTGTTCTTATCATATCTCAAATGACTTACAACATTTTGAGATAACTTGTTTGTGCTTAAATGGTGTTGACGAAGAATTGACGAATCTAGCAAAAGTGTGTGATTTTTTATAGTGATCAATGCTCACATTTGCTATCACTTGAAGGAGTTACATTATTGTGCTCAGTGTCTCATTTTATAGGTTAAATGAGGATTTTGTCAAGAGGTTGCGGTCTACTTATACTTTTTCCTGTTTGGTATGAGTTCGACGTCACATGGATAGTGCAAGACATGAGACACAAGTTTGGGAGATTCAATTTTCGTTATACTTGATTTTATTCATCAGTAATCACTACTTGGAGCCTACTGATTTTGAGATTCAAGAGATGGTTAATATACTTTTCAGGGGAAGCTTATTGTTTACATATTTAACCATCTACATGCACCACTTGAGGGGAAGTGTTCACAAGTTGCATATCTACACAAGACCCCTATTGGATGATTACAAAAAGGGGAAGAAGACTACAAGAGATATAGTTTGCAACTTAGTATTGTGGTGACATGTTCAAGAAGATCTTAAGTCAAGGGGAAGCATTGTTTCATTCATGGAGATTGTTTTATAATATCAAATAGGGGAAGATTGTTGGGATCTCAGATTTGATGATTACAAAACTACATATGCATAAATGAAGAAAGATGAAACAAAAGGAAACAAGATATGCTAAAGAAGGAAACAAGATCAAGATTAATGTTGATTGAGACGTTACAAAATCAACATTAATGTTGAAGATATAGATTAGTCAAACATTAATGTGAAGATTAATGTTAATTAATTAGTTTCCTAATTGTATTATGTTTCCTTTTGAAACAACAAGGACTTAATGTGATAAATTAAGTTAGCTTCCTATGTAAGCTAGGTTTTCTTGTAAACCCTATATATAAAGGGTCATAGGCGTCTGGTTAAGATCATCCATCATAGTTAGATCTCTCTCAATGAGAGTCTAATAGTTAGTTAGTTTATGTATTAGTTAGTTTAGCCCCAAGGATCATTTGATCTTGGGGCAATAGATTAATAATAGAAAACCTTGTTTGATAACTTATTGTTCTTTATTATTCCGCTGCATATATAAGTTATCTGTAAAACTAATCCTAGATGGGCTAAACGATTCTCAACATGTGGTATCAGAGCGGGTTGCTCTTGATATCTAGGATGTTACAAGGTTTTTATGGTCGACTTTATGAAGAAAGAAGCTGCTGGTTTGAATTGAAACTAAACCCTAATTCCTCTAGGGTTTCAAAGGATGCTTGGTGTTCACAACGACAACAACTTTGTTTGATCTCTCGAGTTGTAACTACAAAGGTTTGATTTTGCTATTATTCTCAAGATCTTTTCTGCTAGTAAGGGTTTCATATATGTCTTCAGTCACGTTAACAAATGTTCAAAAATCTCAGAATTAGGGTTTTGGTGTGATCCCTAATCAGTCGCATATGTGGCTGTTTGACATATCTTGAATGTATTCTTTGTTGTTAAACCTTCTGATTCATGAATTATATGATCATGATTGTTTACTGTTGGATCATGATCATATATTAGTTAAGGTTTTTGAGAAACCCTAGTATGGAAAATTGAAAGCAGCAGATACGCGTCACAGGTTGTCAATATTCATTGGTTATGTATAGCAGGTGTGATCTCCACAATTGGTGTGATCTATATTGGCTGTTTAAAGTTTATACTGCTACGTATGGATTAGTACTGCTCGGTTTATCACTTAGTGCTGCTGTTTAATTGTGGGTTAGTACTGCTCATATTCACACTTAGTACTGCTCATATGATTTTAATACTGCTAGTGGTCAGAGACGACTCAGTGACTGTTTAAGTGTCGCTAAAAGATATGGGAGGAAGGAGCATACATATATATGACAGATTGGTGACAGATAATGTGTCGCTAACAGCAGTTTTGTGACAGATTTAGTAACAACTTTATGACGGAAAAAGTGTTGCTAATTGGTTTGGATGTTGGTACCGCTAGCATTGTCCGATGTTGGACAAACAGACGCATTTTGGATCTCGGATAGATGATGAAATTATGGCTCGTTTTGGGGATTATTATGAAGAAAATTGATTATTGCTTATTTGATGTTGTAGTTGATTTTCACAGGTTTGTGTTCTTATCATATCTCAAATGGCTTACAACATTTTGAGATAACTTGTTCGTGCTTAAATGGTGTTGACGAAGAATTGACGAATCTAGCAAAAGTGTGTGATTTTTCTTATGGTGCTTAATGCTCACATTTGCTATCACTTGAAGGAGTTACGTTATTGTGCTCAGTGTCTCATTTTATAGGTTAAATGAGGATTTTGTCAAGAGGTTGCGGTCTACTTATACTTTTTCCTGTTTGGTATGAGTTCGACGTCACATGGATAGTGCAAGACATGAGACACAAGTTTGGGAGATTCAATTTTCGTTATACTTGATTTTATTCATCAGTAATCACTACTTGGAGCCTACTGAGTTCGAGATTCAAGAGATGGTTAATATACTTTTCAGGGGAAGCTTATTGTTCACATATTTAACCATCTACATGCACCACTTGAGGGGAAGTGTTCACAAGTTGCATATCTACACAAGACCCCTATTGGATGATTACAAAAAGGGGAAGAAGACTACAAGAGATATAGTTTGCAACTTAGTATTGTGGTGACATGTTCAAGAAGATCTTAAGTCAAGGGGAAGCATTGTTTCATTCATGGAGATTGTTTTGTAATATCAAATAGGGGAAGATTGTTGGGATCTCAGATTTGATGATTACAAAACTACATATGCATAAATGAAGAAAGATGAAACAAAAGGAAACAAGATATGCTAAAGAAGGAAACAAGATCAAGATTAATGTTGATTGAGACGTTACAAAATCAACATTAATGTTGAAGATATAGATTAGTCAAACATTAATGTGAAGATTAATGTTAATTAATTAGTTTCCTAATTGTATTATGTTTCCTTTTGAAACAACAAGGACTTAATGTGATAAATTAAGTTAGCTTCCTATGTAAGCTAGGTTTTCTTGTAAACCCTATATATAAAGGGTCATAGGCGTCTGGTTAAGATCATCCATCATAGTTAGATCTCTCTCAATGAGAGTCTAATAGTTAGTTAGTTTAGCCCCAAGGATCATTTGATCTTGGGGCAATAGATTAATAATAGAAAACCTTGTTTGATAACTTATTGTTCTTTATTATTCCGTTGCATATATAAGTTATCTGTAAAACTAATCCTAGATGGGCTAAATAATTCTCAACAATTGGTATCAGAGCGGGTTGCTCTTGATATCTAGGATTGTTCAAGGTTTTATACGTGTTTTATCTTCTGGTTTTGGTATTTATGATGTTTGGCAGCAGCAGATTTTCAGAAATTTTAGGGTTCCCAACAAACCCTAAAATGCTATGCAAAAAGAAGATACTGTGTTCGGTTCATTGATTAAAGAAGGTACATCAGCATGTGGTTTGATCAGGATCTGATGGTACAGGTATGAACAAAACCTAATTTATCTAGGGCTTCAAAAAGATTCGCAAGAGGCTGCTGTAAGGTCTATTGGTATGAGTTTATTTAATTGTGAACGCATGATGATTTTGATGTATGATCTGCTGGTACTAAAATCATGGTTGCTGCTATTTAAATCATTGGCCATTATGATGTTCGTGTTTGGATTTGCTTATATTTACAGTAGCAACAAAGGCGAATGATAGCAGGCTTAAGAAACAAAGAAGTAGCAGTTTGTTGATCTGATGACAAACAACTAAGGTTTGTTTAAAATCCTAACTTAATGCCCAGATTGTTGCTTGTTATGGGTGAGAGATCTGCTTGGTTTCATTGATGCTTTTGTGTTCAGTAAGTCTATTGATAGGATTAGTGACACATCAGCAACAACCCAGTAACAGATAAAGTGTCACTAATAGCATGGGAGGAAGGAGACATCAGCATTGTGACAGATTAGCTATAGTTCAGCAACAGGTCAGTGATAGTTTAGTGACAGCTTTCTAACAGAAAAAGCGTGCTGATTGGTTCTTGGATGGTTTAGTAACCGCTGTGTTTTCACTAGTACTTGATGGGTTTGATAGTTAGTATGCCAGAGTACTTTTGTACTGCTAAAGCTTAGTTCAACATGGACAACATACGTGTTTGGATCTCCGGATAGACTAATTTTCTAAATAGTTTATTCTTATTGATTTTATGGCTTTTTTGGAGATTATTTAAAGATGTGTTTACGAAGACAATTGATATTGCTTATTTGATTTGTAGTTGAGTTTCATAGATGCGTGTTCTTAATCATATCTTAAAGTCGTGATAATAAGCATGACAATTGACTTTAAATGATAACTTGTTTTGTGCTTATCAATGGATTGACAAGACTTGTCAAAAATCTAGCAAAGGGGCGTGATTTTTCTTATGGTGCCAATGCTCACATTTACTATCACTTAGTATTGTCTTATAGAAGATGAGGTTTTGTCTATGAGGTTGCGGTCTACTTATAATTTCAACTAGAAATATTTATAATTCGACGTCATGTGGATAGTGCAAGACATAAGACAGCAAGATTTGGAGATTCTACTTCTTCATCAAATTCGTTATACTCAAGTTTTCTTTATCAGTGATCAATACATAGAGCCTATTGAGTTCGAGATTCAAGAATATGGTTAATATACTTTTCAGGGTAAGCTTATTTGTTCACAAATTAACCATCTACAATTCACCACTTTGAGGGAGGTGGTACAAAGTTTCATAAGCTAACACAAGAACCCCTATTGGATGATTACTAAAAGGGGAAGAAGAATACAAGAGATAATTTTGCAACTTAGTATTAATGTGACATGTTAAGAAATCATAAGTCAAGGGAAGCATTGTTTTCATTCAGGGAATTGTTTTTAATATCAAGTAAGGGGAATATTGTTGGGATCTCAGATTGATGATTACAAACTACATATGCATAAATAAAGAAAGATGATACAAAAGAAACAAGAATGCGAAAGAAGGAAACAAGATCAAGATTAATGATGTATGAAGATGTTACAAAATCAACCATTAAGGTGAAGATATAGATTTAGTCAAACATTACTGTGAAGGATTAATGTTAATGAATTATTTTCCTAATTGTAAATATTATCCATTTGAAACAACAAGGACTTAATGTATAAATAAATTAGCTTCCAATGTAAGCAAGTTTTCTGTAAACCCTATATAGAAAAGGGTCATAGGCGTCTGGTTAAGATAATCCTTCATAGTTAGATTTCTCTCAATTGAAGTCTAATAAGTTACTTTAGTTTTATGTATAAGTTTATTTAGCCCCAAGGATCATTTTATCTTGTGGCAATAGATAATAATAGAAAACCTTGTTTGATAACTTTATGTTCATGATTATTCCGCTGCAAATATAAGTTATCTTTAAAACTAATCCTAGAAATAGGCTAGACATTCTCAACAAAATCCAATACTACTAGCCTTTTAAGAGAGAATGTGATTTTTGATAAGGATCAGTTTTTAAAGTGTGATGATACTATGTTTGTTGTGTGTTGTTTGTGATTTATGAAGTTTTATGAATGTTAACGGATATCGGCACAATAAATGAACATAAAGCAACGGCCCGCCCAAGTAAATTAAACCCATCTTTTATAAAGTTACCCAACATAATAGTGTTTTAATTAACTGGCACAATCCAACTAACACTAGCCCAAAATAGATAAAGCATTTTTTTTTTGGCTCAATTTACATATCTCAGCCCAACATACAACCAATCTCATCCCATGATCCTTATTCTATTAGTCGGCTCATCATACACAAGATTTCCAACCCAAGTTGTTATGATAAAGCCCGGTTCTTTCAAAAGCATTATTACCACTATCCATATCAATATATATAAGCACCCTATAAATTAGGGCATTTCACCTAATTACAAGACACAAACGTAACCAAACAGTCTCTCCTTCATCCCCTTTGGTCATCCATACACTACTCATCACCATTTAATCCATCCGTAGCACCCCAGCAAAGACATCGAATCAGAATAAAAACCCCATTTAGCCCTACTACTTCATTCTGTTCTTCTAATTGTTTAGAAACAAAGCGACATCTCGTTTCTTTTCCCAAAACTATAAAATAAATCAACGAAGATAACAAACAATTATTATGGCTTCAAGGTCACTCAAGTGGTCTTGGTAGGTATTTTATTTTCTGTTTTGTATAAATCAAAAGAAATAGAGAAATAAACAGGTTGTTTTGTTCTTTTTTTATGTTTTCGTACATAAAAAGAAGGAGTAACGCTCCACAAAGATCGATGAGGGGTTTGGTTCTAACATGCAAGATCTTATAAAGATCTGAGATTTATGTAGAACACGCTGAGATCTATTTTTTCATTTTTATTTCTAGTCTTGATGGGAGTTAGAAGAGGATGGAGGATGAGATTAGTATAAGATGATGGGTTGTTGTTGATATTGTGACGATGGGTTTAGGATTAGTATTGGTTGGATTTGTGTTGATGAAGTTGTATACGAGGCTAATGTTGTAATTGATGTTGATGTTGTTTGAAGTGGTTGATGTTGTTTAGTTTGTGTTATTCTTTTCTTGTTTCTGCCTTCTTTTCTTGTTTTTGCCTTTGACTCGTTTGACTGACCTGGTCAACTCGGTAATTACCACGTTGACTCGATCTGAGTCATGTCTACATGTTTCACAGAAATAGTGAAAACATATTTCACAGAAATGAGAAAATTTTGACAGGGTTTTGTTTCCCAAAAATGACATATTTCGTAGAAAGAAACCCTTGTATAACATAAATCGTAGAATAAGACACACTGCTTATTTTGCAGAAATAAGAAACTGCAGAAATAAGCACATAGCCTGTCATATTTCGCAGTCTTCATAACATGTTTCGTAGTCTTCAAAAAAAACTTACATATTTCGCAGTCTTCATAATAAGCCCAGAAATATGCTTCGAAAATAATCTTGTAAGAACAGAGAAAACCATGGAAACAGACTCTAAGTAAGCTTAAACTAGGACAAAATAAGCAGATTACCCAATAAGCCACAGAGACAAGTTATCCACACAAAAATCAGGACATATAAAGCTTAAAAGTAAGCTTTAATAAGCTGATAAACAACCAATAAGCTTCAAACCTCTTTTGATATTCAATAAAAGTGACAAAGGACTAGGAAGTTTGAATCTTTTTGCCAAAAAAATCAAGCAGTGGCTTTTTGGCCCAAAATAAGCCACAAAATAAGCAGAAAATAAGCTATAATAAGCACAAAACAACACACACAATACAAAACACCCCCGGTTAGCTCTTGATACCACTTGTACGATTGATGAACACCTTTTCAGGAGGACAGGATTGATCAAAATAATAAAGATGAACCATAGTTGTTTCTAGTGAGAGAAAGTAGAGAGAGGGTGGGAGAACTAGGATAAGATTAGAATGAAAATAAGCAAATAACATCCACACCCCACATGGAGAGCCATGAGGGGTATTTATATGACAAGCATATCCTAACTATGTCTAAATAACAAAAGTAACCCATGCGTATCACGCAGTGTTAATAACTAATCCAATTCAAGTATAAGATGCCAGCTTTACAAAATAGTAAGGCTAACAATTACGAAAGAAATAGAAAGCCATATTATTAAGATGTAAAGAGAGAAAGGGGGAGATCGTGTGTTTTCTAAAGAGAATGGGGAGAAAACATACACTATGAGATGTACAAATGATTATCCTCGCCCTCTTATGGAAGTATAGGAGGTTATATATAGTTCGGAATACACTAAACTATCCTATAATGACATATCTAGTCCTTGCGTATCCGGTTATATGAAAACTAATGTAATTCCGTATAAGTCGACATATTTTAAGGCTAACAATCTTCCCCCAATATGTGGACATACGCAATTACTTACAATGTTTCTAACAAGTACAAATATAATAAAAATAAAGTCTTCCAAAGCGCTTTCAAAGCTGAAGATGTCTTCTGAGTTCTTCTGGTCTTAAAACTTGTACTCCAGCTTAGATCTTTAGTGTTATTACTTCCCCCTAATTCATGCAGCATGTCTAAAAATATTTCTTCATACATTCCTTTTTGGCGAAGTTTTTGAATTAGCTTCTCCCCTAAACCAACATCCGTATCTTGAGCAGATTCTAAAACTTTAATGTAGCTTGAACAATCTTCTATATTTGTCTTTAACGTGCACTACAGAATTTTTGTAAAAGAAGAAGTAAACCACACCAAATACTGCTGCTACTTGTCATTAGTTCTTGGTGATTATCCGTTCGGGGGAACATGTAATAAATCAACAACAAATCTTCTCACGCTTGCATAATACTTTACATAAACCATACTAAGTAAAGTGGTATAAACTACTTCCCCCTGGAAGTTGACGTGATTCCCCCATGATGGTTTCGAACTCTCAGAAGCATCATTGACATGTACGACCATATACTCGAGAAGTTCTTGTCATAAGCAACAATCTTGAAAAGTTATGATAGACATTAAAGAACTTTGAAAGATTTTGCTTAGACTATGAAGTACCGTTGACATTCCATAACTTCAAATATCCCGTGAGAATTGTCGATTACATCTCAACCTTTAAACTCTCTGGCTAACTTACCAACCTCGTATTCTGTCAGATATTGTTGTGACCACATGGTGAAGTAAACCCGATATACCAAACTTGAAAATGAAGTAAAATCCCTTAAATTTGTTACTTAAGCTTGCATTGTTGTTGATTAAAGAATGGTTCAAGATTAAATCTCTAAGTACCATATACCCAACATCAAAAGTATAAGAAGTATCACACCTCTAGAAACTATCTAAGTCTGCATCTGCGTGTGACACTGAGCACTACAACGTAACTCATCCAAGTGATATCTATAACTCATAAGTACTACAATGTAACTCCTTACATCAGGTATAACTAGATAATCCAAGTCTTAATCATAAGCTTCATACGTTCAAGCAAGTCATCAATCGATAGAGTGGGTTTAAAGAAAAGGGGTAGAAAGTAGAAGGAAGTCTCGATGATGAAATAAGTATACGCCTTTGTGAAGACCACTTCAATCTCAAATAAGGGATACCAAATCAACTTCGTGAGCACTTGACATTAAAATTCGAATCCATAGCCGATTTGACATTTTAGTGAATCTTTAATATAGGATCGTTTTAGCATTAAGTGTTGTGTTTGCTTTGGTGTTTTTGTTTTGATTGTCTTGATTATAATATTCCCAAATTCAGTCACATCCCACCTAATGCGCAGATCGACCTCACTACAGAATGAACTAAACATGTCATATTTCAAAATATGGACTTTCTTTAAACTTGTGCACATTTCACAGAATGAACTGAACATGTCATATTTCGCACAATGAGTTTAAGATGTCATATTTCAAAGAAAATGTTGTTGGGAATTAAAAGTCTTCATACTTAGTACTGCCAAGCCAAGTTACAACTGCCAGTACTAACCAGTTTGTACTGCTAGAGTAAGTTAGTACTGCTAGTACTAACTTAAGACTGTTGAAGGACTTAAGACTGATGGATGAAGATTAAGACTGCTAAAGTGATAAAGACGTGTCAAGTGATTTGTATTGACTTATTCAGTATATATCTTATAAAGTTAGAAAGATACATATAAGATTAGAATTATAGAATATTTGTAGCTATCTTGTAAAGGACTCCTTAGTGTATAAAAGGAGATCCTAGGTTATGATGTTTGATATGCGTTTTTGATATATAGCTTCAAGGTTGTAAACCCTAGTACTACGCAGAGTACTCGTATTATTGATAATAATAATATTGGAGCTTTTCAGTAATATCATTGTTCATACAGTTTACTATTTTATTAACATTCTTCTAAGTATTAAAGAGTAGATTCCGCATACTCTTTAGTATTCACAAAGTTTCTATCATAGTTGTTTTGGATTTATCCAAAGTAACTTAACCTTTACAAGCTAAGGAATCGATCTTTAGTGCTCCAAGCACAGAGTCTCTTGACTCTATTTTTAACAGGCTTTAGAAGATTGTAAGTCAGCTGGCTATCTTGGGTGAAAATATTTCACAAGAAGATCTTAATTTGAAATTTTTGAGAAGTCTGCCTTCTGAATGGAATACTCATGTTGTGGTCTGGAGGAATAAACCTGTTCTAGACACAATGAGCTTTGATGATCTCTACAACAATTTCAAGATTGTTGAACAAGAGGTTAAAAGAACGACAAGCTCAAGTTCTCAGAATATGACTTTTATGTCATCCCCTAACAGTACTAATAAAGTTAATACTACTTATGGAATTAGTACTGCTAACACTCAAGTTAGCCCTGCTAGCACTTGAGTTAGCACTGCTAGTACTCAAGTTAGTACTACTAACTTAAGTGGGAGGCCATTGTCTTAATGCATTTTATTGCCAATACACCAAACGGGTCTCAACTTGTACATGAGGACCTTGTACAAATTCATAAAGATGACTTAGAAGAGATGGATTTAAAGTGGCAGTTAGCATTGCTAAGCATGAGAACAAAAAGGTTTTTCCTGAAAATTGGTAGAAAGATCACTATCAATAGGAGTGACACAACTGGATATGACAAGTCCAAGATGGAGTGTTTCAACTGCCACAAATTGAGACACTTTGCAAGGGAATGCAGAGGATCTAGGAACCAAGATAGCAGGAACAGGAATCAAGACAGCTCTAGAAGGATTGTAAATGTGGAAGAAACTTCTTCCAAAGCTGGGGCTATTATAAGAGCTGTTTTGACTGGACTATATGACAATTATGAAGTCCCTACAAACATGGCTCTATAGCTTATTCAGACTCTAGAGGTACATAATGACAAAACTTGTTCAATTAAACCTGTCTAAAAGCTTTGAAAACTTTCAAACTTAACTTGATTGATTATAATAGAGTTGAAACAAAATCTGAGTTCAATTTAGCTACTTATAAAAAAGGGTTAGCATTTGTAAAAGAGCAACTTGTCTTTTACAAAAAGAATGAGGTTATTTTTTGTGAGCAACTTGTTGTTCTAAAAAGAGATATCTCGTATAAAGACTCAGAAATTAGTATGCTTAAAAGTGAGTTAGAAAAGCTTAAGCAAGAAAAAGAAAGCAATCAACTTAAAATTAAAAAAATTGATAATGCTTCTAAGAGTCTAGACAAATTAATAGGGAGTCAGATAACTGATAAAAGTAGAAAGGGTGTGGGGTTTGTAAGCTATAATGTTGTTCCACCTTCCATACAGGATTATTTTCACCCTCAAATCTTGATTTGTCCTACTCTGGTCTAGAGGAGTTCCAACAGCCTGAGTTTGAAGGCTATGAACCTAAGACTAGTAAAAATGTTAGTGAAGATATTTCTAATGAGGTTATAGAATCTCCTGATGCCCCGTTGGTTGAGGAGTTGGTGTCAGGTGATAAGTTAGAGAAGAAAACTATTTTTCCTACTATTTCTAAGATAGAATTTGTTAGACAACAAGAAAAACCAGTTAGGAAACTAATTAAGTATGCTGAAATGTACAGTTCACAAAGTCCTAGGGGAAATCAAAGAAACTGGAATAATCAGAAGTCCCAACAGCTAGGAAGTGACCTTTGTGATGTACAATAAAGCTTGTTTTATCTGTGGAAGTTTTGACCATGTGTAGGCTGACTACAATTACCATCAAAGGGAAAGGGTGGTATCTGGGAATAATTATACAATGGTGAATTACAATTATTCTGCTAAAAAGGCTCACCCTAGTACTCACAGGAATATGGCTTCAAGAGCAGTTTTAATGAAAACTGGCCTAAGACCACTTAATAATGATATGACTGTTAATACTTCTCATCAAAAACTACAGTTTATAGTGCTAGACCAATGTCACGTTTTTCTAAATCAGCACAATCAACTGTAAAGAGGCCCTATCAAATAAGTACAGCATTAACTAACAAAAAATTTAACCAAAAAGTTAATACTGCTAAGGGAAAATTTTATACTGCTAGGCCAAAAGTAGTTAATACTGCTAGGCCAAATTCAGCAGTAGTTAATGTTGTTAGGGCAAATCAGGTTAATGTTGTTAAGGCCTCAGCATGTTAGGTTTGGAGACCTACCAAACTTAATAGTGCATCAATTACTTTGAAGAGACATAATTATGTTGATGCACAAGGCAAATCCAAGTCAGTGGGCTTGGGTCCCCAAAGGAAACTAATTTCCTTTTTTTTATGTGCAGGGTCATCCACAAAAACAAGATCAAGGCTATGTTGATAGTGGATGCTCAAGGCACATGACAGGGAACATGTCCTATCTTTTAGACTTCAAGGAATTTGATGGAGGATATGTTACCTTTGGGGAAGGAGCCAAAGGAGGGAAAATTACTAGTAAAGGAACTCTTAAAACTGGTAAACTTGATTTTGAGGATGTGTACTTTGTCAAGGAGTTACAGTTTAACCTTTTTAGTGTTTACAAATGTGTGACAAAAAGAACAGTGTTCTTTTTACTGACACTGGATGTTTTGTTTTGTCTCCTGATTTTAAGTTAGCTGGTGAGAGTCAGGTTTTACTTGAAGTTCCTAGAAAGAACAATGTGTACATTGTTGATATGAAGAATATTGTTCCTAAAGAGTGTTTAACTTGTCTTGTTGCAAAGGCCACACTTGATGAATCAATGCTATGGCATAGGAGGCTAGGTCATGTAAATTTTAAAACTATTAATAAACTTGTTAAGGAAAATATTGTGAAAGGTTTACCTACAAAATGTTTTGAAAATGACCAAACTTGTGTTGCTTGCCTTAAGGGAAAGCAACACAAAGCCTCTTGTAAGTCCAAGATTCGGAACTTTATTACTCAGCCTTTATTCATGTTGCATATAGACTTGTTTGGTCCAACTTTTGTGAGTAGCTTAATGAATAAGAAATATTGTCTAGTTGTCACTGATGATTATAGCAGATTTACTTGGGTTTTCTTTCTAGCAACTAAGAATGAAACTAGTGGTATTCTTAAGATCTTTATAACTGAGGTAGAAAATCTAGTTGATAAGAAAGTAAAGATAATCATATGTGACAATGGAACAGAGTTTAAAAATAGAGTTATGAGTGAGTTTTGTGAA
>BQNB010054516.1:0-39508 GCA_026074375.1 Tanacetum coccineum
TAATATTACTTCGAAACATGAAGATGTGTATTCACCCATAGGATCAAATACGAAATAAATGATTTATAAGTGTTAACATATTTTGTAGGACCAACCTCATTTGGAAACTACGACGCAAAGCAATATTCACCTCCATCAAAGTGGTCCCACTACGGCCCACTAACAGAAATAAGCGAAATATTAGGAAAACCTAATATTTGGCTCACCTATAAAAAGGGATACTCTAACACCCCACAAGGTATGATCTTTTGACCACATTTCATACACACATACTCTGACATTCTCTGACAAATATGTTTACTTACTCTTACTCCAGAGTCCAATTGTGGGGTCCGTCCCCACGGTAAGACTAACGGTTTACCTTTCGTTATGTAGGGAATCATCTCATTACTTGATTTAGTATAAGATCTCATCCTTTGGCCTGGTCCAACAACTACCTAGATCCATCTACTTAACTCATTACATATTTTTTACTAACAAGTTGGCGCCATCCGTGGGACCGCGAATACAACCACGTTTTCTAAAATACTCGCCATGAGCACTAACGAACAAACTCCCCTTAGCCAGCCCACGTCCGTCGTGAGGAATACGCTAGGGAAAGAGCCAGTTCCGCAGGATCCGGGCAGGCTTATTTCCGATGAAGCCCTGCGGGAATACTGCGACAGGAACTACCATCAGATTCTGCCAATCATAGCTGAGAAAGTACACCAGGAGAAGGTGCAACAAGAAAAACTTAAAGCAGTAAAAGCCCGTCTCAATTTTGAGGAAACCTCACGTCATTCTGAGTCAGGAACACCCATCAAAAGAAGGGGCCTCAAGGAAAGGCTCGGACCAAGACATGTCCGCAGCAGATCCGGAAGTCCTGAGCCAAGGCGTGACCGCCCCGAATCACCTAAGAAAAAGGGTCCGGAAAGAAAAGCAGTGTTCAAAAGGTTGGAAAAAGGTGTGTTCCACAGGCTCGGAGACAAGGGGAAGAGTGTATCCGTACACTCAGACGACTCAAGGCGTTGGTCACACCACAGTAGCCGCAGAGACACTGAAAGTTGCCACCAAAACTCTCGTTCGAGAGCAACGGAGTCCGCTTCCGAGAGGCGTTATACCAAGAGAGCATCCTCAAGAAGAACGGAGGAGTTGTCAGAAAGTGAAGGCAGCGCGGGAGGTCACTGGAAGTCAAAATTAAAAAGGCAAAAGTCGAGCATTGAGGACGATCTATCCCATCCATGGGTGTAACACCCCCAAAAATGTATCGGAGCGTTACTTCATAATACAACAGCACAAGATACAAGAGAACGACCTCTAAATGTGTCGTTTGAAAAGTTATCTCGTTGATTTTCTTGAAATTGATATAATATTTGTCTCATAATTGCATCACAATGAAAAGCTTGAAAACAATACAACGAGATTTGATCATTTGAATGTAGTAGACTCCAATGCATATCAAGTAGGCCAAGCATCTAATTCACCTGAGAAAAACATGCTTAAAAGTGTCAACATTAAAGTTGGTGAGTTCATAGAGTTTTGTATGTTTTAATGCCCACACTAAAATGTTGGTATCCAAAGGTTTTATTAAGTACGTATTATGATCATTTCAATCATGATAATAATCACAAGAATTTTGTAAGAGTAAATGTAGACCGAAAGAGTTTGTGTTTATTGCTTCGCCGCTATATAAGGAAAATGTGTTAGAAATTAGTAATGTTTTAATAAGTAGTAATGGTCAGTGTGAAATCGTTGATTTTCCAAAATGTATGGGTCTACTATAACAAATACAGTACCACATAATTTATATCTACTGTTACGCTAAGCTCATGACACTGAAGCTCGACATATATGTATGCAATTTAATGCACTAAATGTGCCCGTGTAAGATCGGTTCAAACCCGGGTAAACTCCAATTGTTTCCGACATGTATGCATTCGGTGTTTTGGACCTCCAAAAACTAGTGAGAGGCTACTTCACGCGAACAGGGATGTCAATCAATAGATCTATTTATTCACTCGCGCTTCCTCAAACGTCCTTCGGTACGAAAATTGACAGTTCATGATAATTGGGCAATGGTGGGTTATGTTACTTAGGCACATGTAAACAGGAGATGATAACCGAAAACACTTGTGTCCAATAAAAATTAACTGTTGTATTCGTAAATAGCTTTGAGTACTTAAATCCATAAGTAAAATGGTGTTTATATTAGTTAAGAAGTTGAGTTCGAAATGGATGTAAACAATTTCGTAAAATGTGTGCAAATGAAGTATGTGACAAAGTTAAGAAACCCAGTTTGTATTCAACCATGTAATGTGTTTGTAAATGATTGCAAATCAAGTATGAAAACCAATGTGTGGATTGAATGTAAAAGATATTGGAACTTATATGTAAACAAGTTGTATTGAGCAGTATTCTCATCCAGAGATTTGTAAAGTAATTGTATAAACAAGTGTAAGCTGGCTATAAACTAACTCGATGATGAAGAACGATTGTCGGGAATGCGCATTATAAACTATGCACAACACGAACGGAAAGACGAAAGCGGCTCGATAAGAAGTTGCAACTAATCTTAACGCCTTAGTCCCACTAGCCGTAGGATATGTATTTGGGGTTTTCCGAAAGAATGAGAATACATCCCCCCCCCCTCCCCCCATCCCCCCCTCCAAAAACAAAACGCATACAGTTGATAAAATGATTTAGATTTAAAGTTGTAATATTTGGTGGTTGTTTTAAATAAATAAATCAAAGAGTAAGTTAGAGAGTTGTGTATCAAGTCCGAGAGTATTTTCTAAAATTTCGTGATCTTTAATTCAACATCCATTTTGATATATTTTTATAATTTTTTAACTTTTCACATTTTAATGGTTTATTTTGAATTTTTTTAACAACTTTAACTTTAATTTGAATATAAACTTGATTCGTAAAAGATATATACTTTTGGAGACAATGTTTGATGGGTAAGAGAGTGTGTGAGTCTTTATACAAGCGAGAATGATTTTAATATGATGTTGCGGGAAAGCTACGGAAACCCAAACAAACTAATTCTCTAAGCGGGTAGGGAATTGCGAAGCAAGTTGGGTTAGCAATTTTTATCGCCGCCGCTATGCGCGGTTATCCAACTAGTCTTATAAATGATAGAATGTATTCGACCATCTCATAATAAGTGTTCATTTTCAAAATTGCAATAAGTTTTAGAAAATTTCATTAACAATACTTTTTACTGATCAAATCTTCACCAATTAAACTTTTTTTATTATTGGTTAAAATAAAAAACGAACACTTATTTTGAAACATCCTAAAATATTAATTTTAACACTTATTATAAGATGAAGAGAGTATATAATTAAAAAGTGCTTGTCTAAAGTTATATGATAGGGTCATACATTTATCGGTTTTTATATATTAAACAAGCAGGATAGCTCGTACGTTGCGGCGAGGCATAATTTTTTGCGAAAGTGATAATGTGCCCGCGTAGATAGCTCGCGCGTTGCGGCGGGGCATAATTTTTTGCGAAAGTGGGAATGTGCCCGCGCGTTGCGGCGAGGCTGACTTGTATTCAGCGCATGCATTTTATTTCACTGGGCATTTTTTTAACAATCACGGAATTAGAATGAGTATTTGTCGTTGAGGCAAGTATAGTATTTGTTACTTATTTGGTTAACAAAATATGTGGTATTCGTATTTATATACATATGATATTTACCTGGAATCATATACTAAATGTATTTACTTATTAAAGTTCATAAACGTTAACGGGCTTGAAAGCCCAAAACGACATATATTAAACTTCAACATTTTTTTATAAAATCGTATGTATGTCAAAAAAATTGTAATATTGCGCTCGTTTTGTTCGCAATTTGAAGATCTTTCCGCGGGTATTTTTTGATCTAAATGAATCGGTAGATATGTGTTATATATATGATAAATAAAGTTTATTATGTAAAAAAATCGTACATAGTTAAAAGTTGAGGGTACGTTTTGTAAATTTTCTTGCTTTTTCTATTAAACTTCAACATTTTTTATAAAATCATACGTATGTCAGAAGCATTACAATATTGAGCTCGTTTTGTTCGCAATTTGAAGATCTCTTGTCAAGTATTTTTTAATCTGTATGAATCGGTAGATATATGTTATATATTTGATAAATAAAGTTTATTATATAAAAAAGTCGTAAATAGTTAAAAGTTGAGGTACGTTTTGTAATTTTTTTTCTTTTAAATTTTAGGCCAGCGAATATTTTTTCTTTACTTTGGGCCGTGTGTGGGCTGCAAATTGGGCTTCATTTTTGGTCTTGGTGGGCTCTTTTTTCTTTCCATTGCAAAACGCCGTTGTTTTGCATGGGAATTGATATATACGAGTTGAATTTAACTCGCGCGTTGCGGCAGGACGACACGGTTTATGAAACTTTAAAGAAAGACTATTGTAAATTTATATATATATTTTATATAAGAACGTGTATTAAACTTTAATGTTTTTTTATAAAATCGTCGCACGTTTAAAACGTATCAATATTGGACTCGTTTTGGTCGTAATTTAAAGGCTTGTATTTTTCATTAAAAGTGCGCCACATATTTGCTAAAGAAAACTTGTTATATAAAAAAGTCGTAATTAGTGAGAATTTGAGGGCCATTTTTGTAATTTTTTGTTACTAATTTTTTTTCGATACAAAACAGTGTATCACTTTTTTAAATATTTTTTATGTGAGTAACATGTGAATAATTAAGCAAAAAAGGGTATAAGCCCAACAAATAGTCATGATATATCAGAATGCATAAAAGAACAAAATTAAAACATGCTCCATAATATATTGTAGAATGTGTGTGTTGAAATTTTTTATATATTTTTTTCTTTTAAAAAACCTATATTAAAGTTCGACATTTTTTATAAAATCGTACTCACGTTTGGAACATATCAATATAGGGCTCACTTTATTCGTAATCCCAACATGCTCTTGAGCCCACAACATGCTCTTTGTAATATATATTGTTAAAAACCTAATTGTAGGCTTCATAGATCGTTTTGCCCATCTAGGATATCATAACATTGATCACGCAGCGGAATAACAAATAAGAACAACAATGTTATGAACAAGGTTTTTATTCATAAACTAATAAACTATAAACTATTCGACTTTAATCAGTCGACTATGAACTATTACATAAACTAATAAGCTAACTATTAGACTCTTATTGGAGAGATCTAACTATGATGGATGATCAATACTAGACGCCTACCCCTCTTTATATACTAGAGGGGTTAGGGTTTACAAGACAAGATAAGATCAAATAAAATTAGGAAACTATAAATCAACATTAAATACTATTTGACTAATCTTCAATCAGCATTAATGTTGATCTTTATCTTTTTAGCTGAGCATTAAATACTGTTTGACTAATCTTCAATCAGCATTAATGTTATTCCAGCTTTGTCTTGTATTCCAGCATTAATGTTATTCCAACTCAAAGTATAATTCCCAACAGATATCATCACAACATAATGGTAACAACGATAGAGAGAACTAAATGAAATAGATAAACAAATGAGACACGATGTGCCATGACAATATCTAGCACAAGATAAAGGAGTCTTGCATTAAGCTTCCCTGAAGTTTAATATACGAATGAAACTTCTTCCCCTTTTTGTTATAATCAAGTAGGAGTGCATGTAGATGGTAAATAAACAATAAGCTTCCCCTTAACATGTTTACCATCTCTTGAATCATGGACTTAGTAGGCTCCAAGCAGCAAATTATCAATGATGAAGAAAAACGAATAATACGAATTTGTTGAAGAAGTTGAATTTCCCAAACTTGTGTCTTATATCCTGTTTATCCACATAACGTCGAGTCTCATACCTGCTTATTATACGTGTGACCTATGTCTCTTGACAAAATCCTCATTCCTCTATTAAATGAGACACTGAGCACAATAACGTAACTCTTTAAAGTGATAGCAAATATACGTAGTAAGCATCATAAGGTAGATCGTACACCTTTGCTAGATTCATCAAGTCTTCGTCACCGCCTTATAATCACGACATAACTGACCCGATTATTTAAATGGGTCAGGTTCGGGTTGGAGTATTCTGACCCGCCAACCTGTTAACCCGAACCCCCCAACCCGAACCCGACCCGAATTGCCACCCCTAGCAGTCATAGCAATCTGCCAATTTATATCCATCTCTTCCAAATCCAGATCATCAATTTGATCTAGGTCTTCATGTATCAAATCCACATCATCAGCATTTGTGGTTCCTGAGCTGTGGCTTGGCTTATGCTTGCTTGAAGAGGCTTTAGCTTGTGATAGAAAAGCCACATTATCAGTTGTTAGGGAAGAAGATGATGTCTTTTGGATGTCTTGTTCAAAGACACTTAGATTATTGTATAAATCATCTATTGACAGTGTGTCAATATTCTTCTTTGTTCTCATTGTCATGGCTAGACTGTCCCATGCAGGAGGAAGGGACCTCAAAAACTTATGATTTGCGTCTTCATCTGTCACACCAGCACCAAGGGCTTCCAACTGTGATAGGAGTATAAGGAGTCAAGGTTTACATGGAAACTAATAAAGATAATAATGATAAAATTAATTATCTTTGACCAAATTAATTATCTTTGACCAAATCTTGTTCTTGTTCTTATCTTTGACCAAATCATTATCTTTATCTTTGACCAAATCTGAGAGAATCTTCCAATTCTTATCTTTTGAAGACTTCTACAAGGACGACTTTGGTCCTTCTTGTTTCCATCTTGTTTCATTCATTATTTTGTTATTATCAACTCAAATATAATTCCTAACAATCTTCCCCTAGTTGATAATGACAAAACCTAATAAGCATGAACTTCCCCTGAAGTTAATATACGAATGAAACTTCTTCCCCTTTTTGTTATAATCAAGTAGGGGTCTTCTAAAAATGAGCAACTTCCTCTCAAATAGTGCATGTAGTGAATCTTGAACTCGGTAGGTTCCAAGTAGTGATCAATGATGAAGAAAAACGAATAATACGAATTTGTTGAAGAAGTTGAATTTCCCAAACGTGTGTCTTATATCCTGTTTATCCACATGACGTCGAGTCTTATACCTGCTATGTATAAGTAGACCTATGTCTCTTGACAAAATCCCCATTCCTCTATTAAATGAGACACTGAGCACAATAACGTAACTCCTTAAAGTGATAGAAAATGTACGTAGTAAGCATCATAAGGTATATCGTACACCTTTGACTATTTGACTAATCTTCAATCAGCATTAATGTTGATCTTTATCTTTTAGCTGGGCATTAAATACTGTTTGACTAATCTTCAATCAGCATTAATGTTATTCCAGCTTTGTCTTGTAGGGGCTTACTATACTACTAACCTACTAATAAGCTAACTATTAGGCGTCTTACATAGACTTGACGCCTAGAGTACACACACACACCTTTAGGTTTACATTGTGGATTGAATGAATGATAAACCTAGACGCCTACCCCTCTTTATATACTAGAGGGGTTAGGGTTTACAAGACAAGATAAGATCAAATAAAATTAGGAAACTATAAATCAGCATTAAATACTATTTGACTAATCTTCAATCAGCATTAATGTTGATCTTTATCTTTTAGCTGGGCATTAAATACTGTTTGACTAATCTTCAATCAGCATTAATGTTATTCCAGCTTTGTCTTGTAGGTCCTCCATCTTTAATATGTTTTGTCATAATCAACTCAAAGTATAATTCCCAACATATATTAATTCATAGATTTTATATTATACATGTAGATACTTTTAAAATTATAAAGGCATAAATACTTTGTAAATAGTCTAAGATTTTTGTGCATGCAAACTCAATTAATATTTGTGAATGCAAATGCTATACCAAAAGTATTTATAACCCCAAACTGATACAAAACAAAAGAACTGGGTCATGGCTATTAGTGACGATGGGCTAGATTTTTGGGCTAATAGCGTAACGGAGATTAGGAGTATGATAATAGTAATAAGCTTAAATACGTGTTTGACTCTTTTTATATGAGTGAGATTATAAACTCATATAAAGAATTCTTTATAAGCTTTTGTCATATCTAAAATAGAGAAAAGTTCTATGTAGAACACTATCTAATTAAAGAATAATCCACTTCATCTCAACCATCCATTTTATTTTCATCTAATGGTTTAGATTAATTCTTATTTTAATTTAATTAAAAAACCCACTTCCATCTTATTTTTTAAAAATTAAATATCTTACAGACCGTTAATCGTTACGCAAAACGAAACATACCATTGCGACGAGAATTAAATCATCTTTCTATAGAGGGGCACTTCTATACTTTCGATTAACTTTTTTTTCGATTATTTTTTTCAGTCACGTCTGAAAAAAATCACATGTGATTTTACGAAATCACATGTGATTGTGATACAAATCACATATGATTTTTTCAGACGTGACTGAAAAAAAAATTCAGAAAAAAAAGTTCGTCGAAAGTATATAGAAGTGCCCCCTATAGAAAGATAAAAAAAATACTCGTCGCAATGGTGTATTTTTTTTCATTTGACATAAATTTTAATTCATAACCATCAGAAGAAATTAAATTATCTTTCTATAGACAGACACTTTTATATACTTTCGATGAATTTTTTTTTTAAATTTCCGCTCAATAAAAATCACACGTGATTCGAAAAATCACATGTGATTTCTTACATTAAAAATCACACGTAAATTTGTAAATTCACATGCGATTTATGAATTTATGAAATCACACGTGATTTATTACATTAAAAATCATAAGTGAATTTGTGAAATCACATGCGATTTATAAAATAGCACGTGATTTTTAAAAACAACAAATCATGTGTAATTTTTTTTGGCGAAAATTTTAACACTAAAAAGTCGTCAAAAGTATATGAAATCGATTTTTTAGTTACGTCTGGAAAATCACATGTGATTGTGCTACGAATCACATGTGATTTTTTCAGACGTTACTGAAAAAAAATTCGAAAAATATTTCGTCGATAGTATATAAAAGTGCCCCTCTATAGAAAAATGATTAAATTCTCATCGCGATGGTGTATTTTTTGTCGTTTGACGATTTACCGTTTGCAAGATATTTTATTTTTAAAAAAAGATGTGGAAAATGAAGTTTTTTAATTGTTTTTTTTATTTGATGAAAAATGGCTGGCTAGAATGTGTTCTTTTGTTCTTTGAGATGATATTGTTCTATCATTATCTCACCTCATCTAAAAAAAGGTTAAATTTATACTTCCTCCGTCTTAAAATTATTATCCCTCGATAAAAAAACACATATTTTGAGAAAAATGCATTTATTACTGCTTTCTCTTTCTTATTTTTTGACAGAATGACAGTTTTACCCTTAACTAATTAATTAAAGTATTCTTTAAAGTTTGTAACAATAATTTTAAACAAGAGTAATATAGTAAACTTAATTAAACTTCTCTATCTATTTTTAGTAGTAGATAATTAAATTGAGACATCCTAAAAAAGAAAACGTGAACAATAAAAATAAGACGAAAGGAGTATAAGATACTCCATTACAAATGATAATTTCACCTTTAATTATTATATATATTATGTTTGGGTTAAAACTATGTCGTTTTGACATAGTTTGCTACAGTGCTACAGTAATTTGCTACAGTGCTACAGTAACTGGTCCATTGGGCCGGCCCATTTGACTTTTTTTTTTCTTTAACTAGCCAAATTTAAAACAAAAATTTGCTCGGCACAAAATAGAAAACAAAATTACAAAAGTACTTATTTATTCAGTTCAAAAAATATCCGTGACATGAGACCAAACACATAAGCCCATATAAAAAAAGAAACTATTGCACAAAATCATAATAAAAAAAAAATCTCGGCACAAAATAAGATTTTTTTTTTACAAAAGTATTAATTTATTCAGATCAAAAAATACCCACGACATGACGCCCAACACATAAACCCATATAAAAAAACTATTAAACATGAGACCGAAAAAATAAAGCCGCAAAAAAAAAAATTAACGCCCCACATCAACGCGCGGCCAATCATGCTTAATACATTTTTACCCAAATCTTATAAAATTATATTAAAAAAAACCAAAATAGCAAAAAAAATAACCTTTAAACACATAACTTTTAAAAAATTAGCACACGCAAACCACACTTATAAAACTTTGAAATATTACCATACAAATTAAAAAAAAAACACCCACATCTATGATAAAAGAAACATCGTCCCGCAGCAACGCGCGGGCAACTATGCTTGTTATATACTTTATCTAACATTCAAATTTTTTAACCCATGTCCATTTAACTATATACTCCCTCCGTCCCTAAATAAGTGTCCACTTTTGACTTTCAAAGTCATTTTTCAACAACTTTGACCTTAACTATATCTTTTTGTGTTATATAATACTTGATGCAAAATATATGAATGGATTGTGTTTTAATTGTATTTTCATTGATGTAATTTTCATTAAGTATTATATAACACAAACAAAATAATTTAAGGTCAAAGTTGATTGAAAAAGACTTTAAAAGTCAACAGTGGACACTTATTTAGGGACGGAGGGAGTACTAAAGAACATGAGGGTTTTTTGTCATTTAATGCACTATTCATGCTACAGTACCAAAACAGTGGGCCAAAAAATTAGCCCAAAATCTGACCCAACATCTGGTCCAAAGTAAAAAAAAATAATTACAAAACGGATCCTCAACTTTAACTATTTACGACTTTTTATACAATAAACTTTACTTATCAAATATAGAACACGTATCTACCGATTCATATATATCAATTTTGGGAGAATACGACGTCGTATCTAAAAAAATCCAGCCTAAACTAAAAAAAAAAACTTTCTGCTGGCCAAAATAGGAAAAAAAGAAGCTTTACAAAACGGACCCTTAACTTTTAACTATTTACGTCTTTTTCATACACTAAACTTTATTTATCAAATATATAATACATATCTACTGATTTATTAAGATCAAAAAATACCTGCGGAAAGATCTTGAAATTGCAAACAAAACGAGCCCAATATTACAATGCTTATGACATACGCATGATTTTATAAAATGTTTAAGTTTAATATAAATAGAAAATAAAATTTACAAAATGTACCATCAACTTTTAACGCTTTTTTATAGAGAAAAGTGCAAATATGCTCCCTGTGGTTTGCAAAAATTGCAGACTTACTCCCCAACTTCACGAAAGTGCAGGTGGCCTCCCCAGTTTGAAACTTTCATTGCACTCGTGCTCCCTGCCAGGGAGCATGAATGCGACACAAGTTTCGTTTTGAGGAGGCCGCCTGCACTTTCGTGAAGTTGGGGAGCAAATCTGCAAATTTGGAAAACCACATGGAGCATATTTGCAGATTTCTCTTTTTTATATAAAAAACTTTATTACTTGAGGCCCAGCGTACTAAACAAAAAGCCCAAAATACTAATCTGATTCTAAAAAATATAACCCGAGGCCCAAAATATGCCGAAATAGAACACACGCGAAATACTTTTAAAAAACATACGCCCGCCGCAACGCGCGGGCCGAAAACATGCTTGTTTTGATCATTTAACAATTTAAGCTAAACCCACCACTAAAGCTTATTAGCTTATTAAACATAAGCTAATCCAAACACTTAACATAGTCTTACAAGTTAATGATATATAAGACATATGGGCTTGTTTGTTAATTTTTTTTATTAAGTCATGCTTAATTAAAAGACGACTTAATGCAGACATCCTTAGTTTTATTACTTAATATTTTCAGTCATCTTTTTTCTATTAAGTCACAAACAAACAGTTTTTATATGACTTAATTAATTCAGTTTTTTTTCATATTAAGTCAATTAAATCGAATTTAAACACCACCATAAAATGCTTAAATAAGATAAGCATAAACCAGATTGATAAGTTTAGCGAAACACCCTTTAGTCTTTTGATATCATAACTGCACTAAAAGAATGATTGAAAGTTTTAAATCCAAGTTTTAAATCCACTTTATTTATCAAAAGTTCTAAGCTAAATATGAAAGATTAAGAACACTCAAACAGTCATAAATTAGTCTTTTGATATCATAACTGCTTTTGTGCTGCTTTGATATCTGGCGTCTTACTGTAAGTCAAAAAAAGAGTTCTTTATTTTTAACGCATCTTGCTTCCTTCATCTGCAATTTCACCGCAATCAATATAAGTCCAAATTTGAAAGAAAAAAGCGAAGCATTTTTCTTAGAGTGCTACCTGGAGACGAATAACGTGTTATTCATCTGTCATCTCAGCGCACTTTATCCCCCTCTTAATAACACACAAATAACTAAAACAATATCTTTAACAAAAATACTAATAACATGTTATTCGTGCCTATGGGTCCCAAAAAAATATCTCACTCACTCACAAGAAAAAAAAACCAATAACTATTAGTGGATAATTAGGCTCAAGCCCGGTTTGTGGGTTTAGGGTATTTAGGGTTTCACCACTATAAATAGTGGTTAATAATAAAGTTACACCAACGGGGTTTCATCATTTTAACATGGTATCGGAGCGGGTGTGATCCTCAGACCTAAATGGCTACGTTGAGCCGCCTCCCTTAAACCACCTCCGTCAAACCCTAGCCGCCACCGTTTAACCCTTAAAAAAAACCCCTAAATTTATTTAACTCTTTACTCTTCCGTTGCACTTCTAAAAAGCACAGGTTTGAAACTAAAAAAAGAGAAGGCGCAAATGCTTCTTCAATTTTTGACATTTGTTGATCTTGAAAGAAAGCCATCATCTATCGCCACTTTCTTTATTGCTGGAGGGGATGACATGTGAATTCGCCTATTTGTTTTCAACACTGGTGAAGAATTCAGGTGCAAAAAGGGTCACCATGCTTTAATATATTAACAGTTATTTATGTTTTAAATTGTTTACTTGTTTATTTTTTCATCGTCTGTTATTTTTATTTGTGTTGTGGTTTGTGCTAGGTCATAAATTCATACGTTTGTTATTTGTGATGGTGATTTGTGTTAGGTCATAAATCCACACGATTGCTAGGATACTTTGGGTTATCCTATATGTTTCGGGATACTTTGGGTATCCCGTATAAAAAAAATTGTTTTATCCAGGTTTATCTGTTCGTTTGAAGATTTGTCTTCGCATGTTAGCGGATTTCTTCAACAACTAATTATGTTCGTGTGTGATGCTTCGTGTGCTGCATGTCATGGTTTGAAGACTTCAAAGGCTCTCTCCATTTTTCTATCCGCTGTTAGAGCTTCATCAATAAAGTTATGTTTTCATTATGTTAATGTTTTGTGGTTTTTTTTCTTTTCTAGTTTACTACTCTAGTCTGAGCTTTCGCGATTTCGCCGCTCGAACTGCGGGGGAGTATTAGTGGATAATTAGGCCCAAGCCCGATTTGTGGGTTTAGGGTATTTAGGGTTTCACCACTATAAATAGTGGTTAATAATAAAGTTACACCAACAGGGTTTTCATCATCTAACACATTTGGTTGGTGGAATGGCTAAAGAGCTTATGGCTAAAAGTGGTGGTGTAGTATGACTAACCTTGGCTAGCTATTGGTACTATTTTGGGACAATGACGGATAAATAATATAGTGTACCGTGCACTCTTAGAGAGCTAGGTAAGCTAAGCCCCAACAACATGTTATTGGTACGTTACGTCAGCACCACATCAGCACCCTCCTAATAACACACCAATAACTAAAACCCCCTTCCTAGCAAAATATCAACAACATGCTATTCGTCACTTTTTTAATTCTTCATTTTTCTGAGAAAATACTTTTCATTCATTCAAATAAAAATTCAAATGCAACTTTTTTCTAGCTCCTTGCTAGTTTTCTATATTTATATATAGAGTTTTTGCGGTAAAAAGAATTTAAATATTATAATACGGGAATACATAAAACATACGGAATTCCGAACGTAAGCGTATGAAATGAAAACTAAAACATGATTCGAGCTTTTTCATTCCCCTGTAATTTTTAATGAGTTCTTCCTTCTCAGCAATGGTTCTCATCAATTCGTTCCTAGCAGCCATCAAATTGCTTGAGTTCGCTATATCGGCGTGTGTCGACATTTCCAAAGTATTGAAACCGTACTTGATTAGGATATGATCTCGCAGTGACTCTACCCTCAACATTTCCGGACCACGGCTATGTACTTAATATAGCGATTCAACTCAAGAAATAGTTCTTCCCGTAGTTTCTTAAGGATACTTCGTTTCACATCTTTTGATTCAGTAGCCATAGTGTTAGTTGTGTGGAAAAAAATAAATAATAGTTGAGAGAGTTTAAAGGATGTGTGTGAAAAAATGAATGATAGTAAGAGGCATTTATAAAGGTATACAAGTGAAAGCGGGGGTTTTTTTTTGAAAATTTAAAATTTACTAGATGCTTGCCTGAACTAAAATTTTGCTTTTTTTACAAAAACGGATATGAATTGTCCGGCGAAGGTACCAATAACGTGTTCGCTGATACCCTATGACGACGTCATTGATATCCAAATTTGTTTTTAGTGTAAGAATGACTCGGATCATCCTGCATTCTTATACTTTAAATGATTGGTTAAGATAAAAATAAATGCATGAATACCCGACTAAGATTGGTTCGAAAGTTGGGCATAATAGACTATTAAAAAGGTTCCATTAGTCTTAGAGCCCCAGGTGTAGTAACACAATAACATCATTTTTTGACTGTCACGTCAGCGCCACATCAGCATAACACCAACACTAACACCACTCCCCTAATCATAACACCAAATAACACCACTCACCTCTTTATTTTTATAAAACCTCCTAAATAATTATTTTATTATTTTAACAAACTAACCATTTCATTCATAATTAAACATACAAATTACATAAAAAAACACATTACGAAATTAAAAAAAAACATTACGAAATAAAAAAAAACATTACGAAATAAAAAAAACATTACGAAAAAAAAACATTACGAAAAAAAAAACTACTCGTCTTCGTCTTCGTCGTCCTCGTCGCCCAAATCATTTCTCATTTTGTTTTTGATTAATTGTTTTTGCTTCTTGATCCAATAGGCGTCGTCGTCGTCCAAATCCTTGGTGCTAGTAGCTAGAAACCTCAACTCCTCCAACCGCATTAGTGTGCGGTCTTTTTCGGCTTGAGCTTCGAAAGCCCTTTCGGCGGCTTCCCGTTTCAGACGAAGCTCCTGCTCCATTAACTCCCCGAATTGGGTTGACGCGCTACTTCCACCGGTGCTCGCCGTGGCGTCGGATTTGGTTTTCTTGGCGGGCCGTGGTTTGCCGGCCGGACGTGGTCGTGCATCGTGACCGAATAGATCCTCTTGGGTAGCCCCGGGGACGTCTCCGGTTAAGTCAACTTGTTCGGGTGCGTCCCATTTCGGGTGGAATCTCAAAACGGCCCAAGCATCTTCTTGAGAAAACGCGACCCCTTTATGCTCGTCACGGTAAATACTTTGAGCCCGTTTCAAATAATCCACATCGTTTTCGCCACTTTTCCCCAAACGTTTGGCCCGTTTGTACGCGGCGTTGAACTTTTGGCAATTGGCATTCAACGTATGCCATTTGCTAGTCAACATATCCTTTGTACGTTTTTGAAATTTTTTCGAATTGAACTCGTTCAAAACCCGATACCAAAACGTTTCATGCTTTTGTGACCTTCCGACATTATTATCTTCCGAAACGGCCACGTAACATGTTGCAAGCAATTCTTCTTCGACCGGTAGCCAACGGCCCACTGCTACCGGCTCTTGGGGCTCGTCTTCAACATTTTTTCCCCTTTTTGACATTTTTTTCTTGCGACCGCCTTTTTTTGGCGAATCGACTTGTTGAGGTTGAGTGAGTGATTGGGAAGTTTCTGAGTTGAATGATGGTGGGTTTTGTTGTAGATCTTGGAATTCACGGTTTAGGACTTGTGATTGTTGCCATCGGAAAAAAGCTTGTTGTTGTTCTTGTTGGTATTGTTGAAACTGTTCCGGCGTCATCGACCCGGTGAGGAGATTCATAAAACCGTTGTTGGGAAATTCGGACATATTTCTTTGCTTGCTAAAAAGATGTATATTTGTATTTGAAGAGTGGTGAAATTGTATGTGAATTTGTATTTGTTAATGTGTTGTATATATAGTGAGTTGTGTGGGGGGTAAAATGATTTTTTTTTAAATTCAGCCGTTTTAGGGGTCAAAACTGAAAAAAAAAAAAAAATTGAAAACTAGCCGTTAGGGGCTAAAATGAAACTTTTCAAAATTGGGGGGAATAGGTAAAATATAAATAGCCGTTTGGGGGGGGGGAGGGGGGTAAAATGAATTTTTTTTAAAACCACCTCAACGCCGGGCCCAACGCCGTTGGGCAACGCCGACGAACGGTGTAGTAACGTCGGGCAACGCAGCCCAACGCCGTTGCCGGCGTTACTACACCTAAGACTCTAATTGCAAAGGCGATTTATACCACTGTAATTGCAAAGGCGATTTATACCATTGTTTTTTACAAAGGCGATTTATACCATTGTTTTTACAAAGGCGATTTATACCATTGTTTTTACAAGGGCGATTTATATACAGTGTATTTTTCAAGGGGCGATTTATACATGTTTTGCTTGGGTGATTTATACGCTTGACTAAAGAGAACTATACACGTTCTTTAAGTGAATTACACGGTTGTTCTTTGATTTGTAAAATCCCGTGAAAATTCATTTTTCTCGGTTTTATCAAGAATTATAAAATCCCGTGTATTCCATAAGACTCAAACTTCATTAATCAAACTACTTTAACAAACAACTCCAATCTAATCGTCCGATCATTTTTATCTTACACATTAAAAATGATCAATGATTTCCTTTGGTCAAAAGAATTCTCTTGCTTTAAAGTACATGATACTCTCAGTGTTGGATCATGTCCACCCATTGTTGGACAAAGAGAACCTGTATGATTCTTGGGGAAAAGTCGAATGGAATTATACATGCATTAATAGAGAACCGGAAGAATGTTACTTGAATCAGTTGAAACTGCGTCCTTCATTTGGCCTACAGTTGAAGAGAACGATGTGATTAGAACAAAGAAATATGCTGAATTATCTGCTGCTGAGAAAAATTCAAGTTGATTGTGATATGAAGGCTACCAATATCATTCTTCAAGGTCTTCCAGCTGATATCTATTCACTTGTGAATCATCACAGAGTTGCTAAAGATTTATGGGAGAGAGTTCAATTACTAATGCAAGGTACATCTTTGACAAAGCAGGAAAGAGAGTGTAAGTTGTATGATGCATTTGATAAGTTTACTCACATCAAGGGGGAATCACTTCATAAGTTTATTACTTTCGCGATTTACCTCAGGCTGGTTAATGATAGAAAACATCTACAAGAGGGAAAACATGAGCAATTTCAAGTTAATACCAAGGTCTTAAACAGTTTCCACTGAATAGGAGTAAGTTTGTGAATGTGTCAAGCTAGTTAAAGATTTGCATTACCTCCAAACTTTGATCAACTTCAGCATATCTTGAACATATAAACTCCATGCAAATGAAGTACGTATTATGCGTGAACGTCACCAAGATCTACTTGCATTCGTTGCAAATCAGCAGATGACACCACCTCACTTCAACCCTTATCAATCATCCTACAACAATCCTCAACTTCAACAAAGTTTTTCACCATCACAACAGTTTTCACATCACAATATGGATCAATTCAACCCAATCAACGATATCATCTATTTTTCTCTCACAAACTCAATTAAATCATTCATCCATTCAACCATCACATACATTTCAATCTCAAATGAATCATCAAACCTCAACTGTTCCACAAGTAATTCCTCAAGTTGCTTATCAATCACCTCAAGCCCCTACATAACTTATGACTGAGACACCATTTGTAGACTCAGGTTTTGTAGTTACTGTGTTTTCTCTTGGAGATGACCCAATTGCTTGTCTCAATAAAGCAATGGCTTTTCTAACGGCTGTAGCTTCTTCAAGGTTTCCAACTACCAATAATCTGCTCAAAACTTCCTCTAATCTAAGAAACCAAGCCACTATTCAACGAGCAGGGTTACAGTTTCAGTTGCTTGCAACAGTTCAGGGGAGACTAGTGGCAAAATTATTTTGGTATACTTATAAGAACAATGCTACAAGTTCAAGGGGTAATATACCAAGACTTAGGTCTACCTCGGGCGGACAAGAGTTGTTTAAAAATGCATACAACTGCTCAAAGGTGAAGGAATATGGGATAGGCATGCACTCAGCCTCAGCGACCAAGGAATGCTGCATGGTATAAGGAGAAAGCAATGTTAGCAGAAGCTCAGGAAGCTGGACAAATATTAGATGAGGAGCAACTCACATTTCTTGCAGATCAAGGAATTCCAGCAAGTCAACTCGACAGTCATTCCTCACAATGCTGCTTTCCAGACTAAGATCTTGATACTTATGATTCTGATTGTGATGATCTCTCGAATGCACAAGCGGTTCTTATGGCAACATTTCCAACTATGGTTGTGATGTTATCTCAGAGGTACCCAATTCTGAAACTTTAAATGATATGGATAATCAAAGTGTGCGTGTTTGCAGGATTTTTGAACATATCACAAGTAATTGGATTTTTACAGATAATCGAGATTATTAGTGATAGTAATTTCATTTCCATTATTCTCAATATGTGAAAGAAACACAACAGGAAATAATGTTCAAGATACTAATTGTAGGCACAACAAGATTCATGATTTATTCTGTGATTGAACAAATGTATTTTCCGAACAACGATTAATCATAGTGAATAATAGAAAAAGGTCTTATAAGAACAAAATAATGAATCAGATAAGCTTGAGCTGAGATGATATATAGAAGGAAAAGGTCAAGGACTTTTAAACAATGTCTTAATATTGATTTAAGTAGTAATGAAAAAATGATTGATTCTCAATATGGAGGATATGATTAGAGAGCAACTTGCACTCAAACGAAACAAATTGACTCACGTGAGCAAAATCTTTTAAACAATCAACAGAAAATGAATCTTTGTTTTCAGACCTTTACTGTTTTCAAAAAATGAATCCAAAGAAAGGAAACAATAAAATATATAGAAACTGAAATTGATTTGGAAAAGAAGATTAAGAACTCGATAATTCATTTGTAAAGTGGACAATTCTGCTTCAGACAGTGCTTATGCTAACTAAGCCACAAGTGTTTATGATAATACCCACAAACATGCTTTAGTTATAAAATCCGTTTTACGTTAGAAATCTCAGCGGGGTAAAACCACCTTGTAATAATGGTTTGTTGTTTATATCTAATACTCATGTCTGCTATGCACTGTGATTGATGTTGAAGAAGAAACATTTGATTTTTGGATGAAGAAGAGTCGTCAAAAATGGTTTGAAAAAGCAAAAGGATCCCAGAAACTGTTAACAAAAAAACATTTATCATAAAACATTATTGATTATGAAAAGATAAATAGACCTACTGAGAAGGACTTTTGGGAAACGTTTTACTCCACAACAAGATTTTATCGGCTGTACGAGCGTTTTGGTTAAGTTTTCCAATCTCCATTGAACCTTCTGTCACACTATGCCCTGTATAGTGGAATGTTCCCAGTGAACTACCTTAAGGTGAGTTTGGTGTGAATACAAGCTTAAAAGCTTAAATAACGCCTCACCCAGTTTGCTCAGTGGTAACGAAGAGGACTACACCAGTGCCCTTGATGAGGCGGTGAATGGGGGTTTGAACATTTACAAAAAGTTGTTTTCAACAATGAAATTATTCATTTCTAAACCTTTAAAAAGCATCTTGAAGAATATAGTAACTAATGATCAACCAAGAAAAGAGTGAGATGAGGGTTGTGATGGTTTTTAAGAGAGAGAAAGTGATGATTGGAGAATTGTATTACTATGGAATGTGAAATATGAAAACAACCATCCCCTCTCCAAGGCTAGGTGAGCGGCTTAGTATACTACATGGAAGGCCGGTCCATGGGCTTATGATGGGCTTCCCATGAGTCTTTGGGCCGGACTCAGATTACTAATTAATCATTACATAAAAATACGAGCTAAGACTATTACAACTTGTAAGTGACCGAAACTTTTTGTGTTCCCAATCAATCTCCCCTCTAAGGGAGGTCACTTCAATTTACAAAATTTTAAACCTAGCATACTATGCTTCATCTTTAGTTTTAGCTCGTACTCTTGACTTCTCTTGTGTATGTTGTAGTGATCATGGACTTCTGGCATTGAGCCAGTTCGTGACTTTTTTTGATATTTTGATCTTGAGCAGCTTGAGCATCATCAAAACCAAGCATATCTCTTCGCCATCTTGTAATTTTGCATCATCTTGTGGACTTGTGACTTCTGGGACCCGACTTGCTCATACCTTTCATGATTGTTGACTTGAAATCTTAATGTTGCGTCATTTCTTTTTTCTGAGATTCGTTCATTTAATACTCGTCACTTCGAGAAAGACGTTCTGATGTCAGAGTAGGCGAAAAAGTCTTGAAATTGTATTTGAGCTTTTCATGATAGTACTTATGTTTGTTGATAGGTATGTCATGTGGCTATAGATCTTGTGAGAAAGCCGGACAATCATTGGTACCTCCACCTCATCTTTTAGTATCCTGCATTCAAAATAGTTTAGAAATAAGCGGGGGGGGGGGGGGGGACGAATATGGCTTTTGTCATTCGCCCGAGTTTAGTTGAGTAAAACCTTCGAATCGTGAGGATTGACCTTCGTGATCAGATAGATTCAATTTAAGAAGAATCTTCTTGACAGGTTTTCCAGTTGTAGTATTGAATCTTTCTAAACACATAAGCATTAGATTCATCGTACTCAGCATGTTCTCATTATCAGAACGTCTCAAAGCAGACAACACGATAAGAGTGCACCAGTGAGTTTACTTTCTAACGATTGATATAGAAAATCATATTTGGTAACTCAATCGCGGTGTCACATGCTAAATTGTCTTTTGTGACTTATCGAGAGTTTTATGCAATTCAAAATTCTTTAACCGTTGATCCATAACCTGGAAACAAGTTTGATTCATAATGAATCCACATCCATTGTTTGCTATTCCAGATGCACAAGCTTGATTCATAAGAATCGCTCACGTCATGCCTCTACCAGAGCTTGTTTTGATGTTGGCTAAGTTGGATTTCCATCTTCGATCTATGAATACCTAAGTAATCATCGGATGTTCAGGCTAAATTCACAAGGAACCTTGCGTAGGACTCTAATGATATTACTTGATGTTCACATTGTGTGAGATAACAAGCTAAATTTATGAAAGTGTTCCTAATGAGATTAACTGGATGATTCTTTTGGCTCTAGACTCAAAGTGCACCTTTTATTTTAGTGATCAGAAGCTGAGAGCTGATGCCACCTTTTCAATGTAATCTAACTCGGAGTGAAAAGTCAATAGAAATGTGTGTATCTCTGTGAGTTTTGAAAACAAAGTCTTTCGACGTTGAGTTGGCTGGAGGGTGTTTGTGCATAGAGTCACTGGGTCCTATGTTTGTCTTCACTGTAGCACAAACACTAATAAGTGTTTCTGACTAGCATATGTATTGACCGGTTTTCTGCCTAAGTGTATGGAGGCTTTTTCTTTTCACCATTTACCTTAATTTCTTTATCATTCTTCAACCTTCAATGCGTATCGAGCTTAATAATAAACACTTGTTGGGTTTGTTTTTTTTCTTCCAGTGTTAGCGCCATCTCAGTCGGCTTATTCCCGATTCTCACTTTTTCTCCTTTTTAATTCGATACCTAAGGACGTCTACACTACTAGTTATATCCTGGGGTAGATCCCTTTCGGTTCTGGCTGGATCATGGGATTGTATACATATTACCTAACCACATTTATAATCCATAAAATTAAGTACTATGGTCGGTTTTTAGGGTATTCCATCATACAAACCAAAATCCTTGAAAATTCAATCAAAGTGTTTGATATAGATATCAAAAGGTTTACACTTTGAATGTTTTTAATCACACTAAAAGCTTCCCCTTAAGCTTGTGCATCGTAATCAGTAGTATCATGCTAAGTGTGGAGTGCATCGAGTCATTTTAAATTGATTACTATCTGTCCAATATACATTAAGTCCAGGTAGGTAATCACATTTTTTCCCCTATCAAAATGTTAATCCCTTGATATTTTGGAGTATCATTGATTAACCGTTCGGGACTAATAATGATGTATTCTAGCAGATGGAACATATTTTTGCTCCTCCTCAACTTTTGAGGGTTTATAAGATGGTGTCGAGTACAATTATTTGAAAGATTTTGAATTTACTAAGAAATTCTTGTAAAATTTATACTCGAGCACATCTTATTTTTCACCAAAAAATCTACACTAGTTATTAACATATTCACATGTTTATTATATACGAAGATTTGACCTGAATGATGAGAACATCATATGATGAAATCATATGGTCCTTTATCGCAGCCATAGGTCTCCTTCTTACAATCTCCCCCCAACAAAACTTTTAAGCTCCTCATTAACATTCTTTCTTTCAAGAAGTTGCTAATCCGATCTTTCTCTGTCTAAGCACTCTTCGGCATTGCTTCAACTTTCTTTCCAAGTTACGAAAGTCATTGATTCAAACTGCAAGTTATTGAGAAAACAGATTCAGTTACATATTTAACTTGAGCTGTGTGGTGGTGATGGCGGATGGTTAAGTTGTCTAGTTTTTCCCCCTAAACCAGCAATCCTTTCTTGAGTAGATTCAGAACTTTCTTGCAAGCCGCATCAAGCAGTCTTGATGTATAAAGCCCAGATATCCAAAGTACACAAATAACTCGAAACCGCAACACCAAAGTCAATTAAGTCCCGGATGTCCGTATTTCTCCTTACATGATAGTGATGATATAAATTGTAACACCAAAGTCAACTAAGTCCCGGATGTCACAATTATTCCCTCTAAGTAGTTGAAATGATAACACCTAAGTCAACTAAGTCCCAAATGTAGACATTTCTTCCTGCAGTGTTACTAATATTTAAGGAATCATCATACCTATGTGTACCTCTTTTATCAAATATTTCTACTCATTTTAAGAATAAGCTTAGTGATTGACCGGTTAGGCAAGACACTAATTGAATCAGAAAGAATTCTTCTCACGTTTTAAATAATTATACTCCTAACACTTCCCCCTAGGGACTCAAATAATGCATACTGGCTAATGACGAGATTGTTCTCTCCACCAGGTGATTGATTGATATAGTGCACCGAAAAAGATTCAAAACGCTCTAAATAAAAGAAGCTAACCTCAAAAGACAAAAGAAGCTAACCTCAAAAGAAGGCCAAGGACACTATCAAGTATAATCTAATGCCTTCCCCCTTTGCTGGTTTCCAACAGTCGGAATTGCAACAATCCTTATAGCAACATATTCGTGATCATGTTTGAAGAATTCATCAGCTTAAATCTATTGCCGTGAGAATCAACTTCAAGGCATTTTAAAAAACTATGAAAGTATTTCAAGCATTCCAATAGTCTTTTTACAAACTATGAGGTTCTGTTGCATATTGATCGTCTGTTAGTGTAAGCCTGAATTCACTAAGACTCTAAGTCTCCATAAAGATTTTAACAATGACTTATAAAAGCACTTGTAGCGTTAATATAAATTAACTCACCTTCGAAATTGTTATCAGTCATTATCCAATAACTTTATCCATTATTTCATTGACAGTTTTTGAAGACCAATTTTACAGGATTTGTTTGGATGATGTTTCTCCCCATCAAATATGTCCCGTGTTTATTTAAGAGCGGTTGTCATTGTTTTGACGCGGGATCGAATTGTCTTTTAATTCTTTTTATGATTACTGAATATGATTCATTATGAAGAAAAACTTTTTACCAATAAAAATAAGATTTCTCTTATTTTAACACATAAGCGCACTGACACGTACACTAATGGAAATATAGGAAGCACGGGTTGTGATGCAAAGTAATCACAAGCCTTTGCATGGTCATAGAGTAGACCATGCCCGATAATAAATTCCCGTTGTTTAAGGTACAACTTTGTCTTTTTAGGACGGACATGTTTCCTCTATGTGAAAAGCGGGTTACTTTCTGATATTAATTGCAGCCATTTGACTGTTTGAAAAACATTTGAATTTTGCTATGAACTTTAGTTTATGTCCTGTATTGTGTCTTATTGAAAAGACATTCTGAGGGACGTAAATATTATCGTTTGCAAAAGACATGCCATTGAAAAACTTCTTTTTGTATTTTTCTCATTTTTTAATTTTTTATTTTGTTTTTATAAAATGAAAATCTTTTTGGTTTTTCTGATTTTATATTTTTCTCTTTTGTTTTTATAAAATTTTATAAAAATAAAAATAAAAATAAAAAAAATCTTTTTGTGTTTTTATGATTTTAAGTATTTACTTAGGATACAGAAGATTTCTCATCTTTTTAAGTTAAAGCGCATGAAGCATACACTCTTCTTTTCCTTTGAGATGCGGGGCTGAAGTGTTGTTACAGACGCCATCGCGGTCAGCTCGTTCAAGTCAACATGAATGGTTTCATTTATTATTCGTCTGGTTAACGTTCTGTGTAATCCGAATGCTTTATTCGTGGGTGCATAGACAATGAAAATACCAATGTCAGCCTTCGGTTGTAACTTTCCCAAATTCTCGCAATCATTCGTTGGGTAGCAGAGTGCACCAAACACATGAATATATGATAGATCGAGAGGTTTGTCGTGTAAAAGCTCGTATGGTGTTTTACCGTGAACGATGACGTTATCATGGAACGTTTTTGGTATAACAAGTGACGGGCCAAACTTTCTCCTTTAATACTTATATATATATATGATATAAAAATATAGATAAATATGTATCAAGGAAACCAATTCCGCGAAATCAATGAAACCGAAAGCAGTATAGAGTGTTCTGGGTCGTTATGTCCCAACGAGGCTAGAGGATTGGATTGTCGCAAAACGATTGATGAAATGATGTTTTATGAATATAACAAGGATCATGATTGGGAATTAATACTTGGAAGCACACGCACATAAAATGTACACAAAGATCATAAGCTGAAATTGGAGTTAAAAGCTAGCAAAGGCCAAAAACACTAAAAACTTTTTCACTATGGCACAAATAACGCTCTAATAAGCTTAAGAACAGACAAATAAGTAATCTAAATCTATATACAGCAAATTAAGCATGCAATCAAGCTAATTTAAACAAGAGAAACACAACGAGTTACTAACAACAGTACTACCAGTATTAGACTACGGTACTAACTTGGAGTTAGTACTGCTAGTTATAAGTTAGTACTGCTAGCTATAAGTTAGTACTGCTAGCCTTACTAAACACAATTAAACAAAGAAATTAATCACTTAAGCATAAGAATAAGAACCTGAATAGACTATAATGGTAAATTAAGCTAGAAAACTAAAATACTGAATAAACTCTAAAAGTTATTTGAAAAGAAATAAGTTCTACTGAAAAACAGTTTACACTAAATAGCTTAATCTACTCTAAAAAAGCTAAAGAATCTTAATCAAGCTGAATAATTAAGTGTATGAGCTAATTTGAACTGACCGTACTAACTCATGTACTAACTAACAGTACTAACTTGGAGTTAGTACTGGTAGTGTTAAGTTAGTGCTGTTCCTAAAATGAACTAGCAGTACTAACTAACACTTGTGTTAGTACTGCTTGTGTAGAGTTAGTACTGTTCTTTGATTGAACTAAGCAGTACTAACTTGGGTTTAGTAGCTTGTTCATAACAGCCTTTATCTTTCCAAAAATCATTTTTATTTCAAACTAATAAAAACAGGTATTAACAAATAAAAAGTAAAACACTTTATAAGCGATTTTCATTCCATAAATAAGCTCTTAATCTAAGCATGAATTAGTCTAAGCAGTATTAAACTTAAAACCAAAGTTGTAATAAGTAAAACTAGCTGTTCTGCAAATAGATAAGTAAAGTAAGAAAAAGATGAGACTTACTACACCCTGCTCAACAGGGTCAAAAATTGAATCGACAAGCTTTGCTTGCATAGAACAGTAGTGAGAGTCCATAAGCCATCCAAAATGGTTTCAATCCATAAACATAAGCTGAGGTATATTAAGTTGTTGCATTGGTAGTGATATTCTCTTAATACTTAAACCTATTTTAAGTTCATTATTAAAACAGTTTGTACACAAGCTGTTTGTGAGCTTTGAACAACTAAACACTAATTATGAAACTTATCACTTGGGTTATAATTAGTGACTATTAAAAACTCAAACTTGCATTTAAAACTTGAAAGTGTTACAAGTGCAAGTATAAAAACTGAAAATAAAAGCTAGAGTTAAATTAAACTATAAAAAAAAACTAGATTTCGATGCCTCCAAGGTTACAAAATGTCTATATATAGCGAAGTCTTGGACTTGCTCTTGTGTTCTGTGGAGAGTAAACCAAGTGTGCTAGTTGTGTGAGGTGAATCAGAGCAAAACCCAGCCTTTGAAGTGCTTTGGGAATGGAGAGGTTGCAACTGGACTTTATAAAGCTGGGGGGAAAAGTAGGTAGATGAAATGATTTGTAGGATGTTGAGTGATTTTGCAGGAGAAGTATGGGAGAAAAAACAGGGTGCTGGCTGGTTTTGGTATTGGCGGGAGAGGGAAAAAGGGGTTTATACAAGTTGGGTTGTGACAGAGAGAGATAGAAGATGATTAGGGCATGTTTGGTTTTTGTACAAGGAAAAGCCCCTCCACATTCTTTTTCTTTTTCATTCTTCTTTTTACCTTTCTTTCTTTTATAAATGAAGTTTACACCTGGTTGTCTTAATCAGTCCCTGTTGGTTTATATTAATAATCAAATTAGGGGGTTTGGCTTTTTTTGACCCCTCAAAGTTTATTTTATCTTTGCTTTTTCTTTCTCGGAGTTTGACTTGACTTTGATTTGGCTTGTCTTCACACACTTTTCCATCTAGTGGCCTGTTTTGACGCTTTTTTTCTTTACTGGTTGTTTCGATTTTTGTGGAGATATCGTTTCCTTGCACAAAACAATTAGCAAAAAAGCATATATTTGGCCATTTTGAGTCCGTTTTTGGTTTTTTTTCGATCGTGTTTTAAGGTTAAAAGTATGTGTGATAAGCACCTTACCAAAACTCCCCCTATACTAGGTGTTGCGTGTCTATCCCACGCAATGCTTATGAAGTAAGCACTTGAGAAACAAAAATCTCAATCCCATCGACTAATAACTTGGAAAGTAGCAAGTGTTCGTCAAGGGAACTCAGAATCAAAAAGCTTCGACAGTCCGTTTTCACCAATCTGTATTTGTTTCCTACTACCCCTAAATTTTTGGATTTTTCTTTTTCTTTGCTCGACTTCCAGTTGACTTCCTTTCTTATATTCAAAATTGGGATCATAGATATGAGAACCGCCCATAGAATATTAGAATATTCTAGGATGTACGACGGATAAATTCATCGTCCCCGATTTTTCACTAGCTCCAAACCAAGCAAATTAAACAGATCATTTTGTCAATATAAGTCTAAATGCTAAGCACTCATACTTATAAACTTGTGATACCTTTTAAAACTCCACATGAATATATGTTTTAATGTGTTGTACTCATCTTCAAACGCAACCATTAGATCAAAACTTATTCCATAGTCTGATTCAAGATGAATCACGACTCATAGCAACAACTTATTAGACCTGTAACTGACTTTTATGATACGAGATTTTTAATGTAGAACTTCTTTGCAACATCTTTCAGCATTATAATCATAAGTTCTTTAGGCTAGAAATGCGTTGTTAGTTTGATACACCTACCTGGGCCTCGCTCTCCTTGTAGGTATCACAACCACGGCGGTTGTTTCTTAAGTTTTAAAAACCCACCCGTTGCTAGACTAGTGGGAAATCACAACAAAACACATTCTTCTCTGATTTGGTTAGGATTTGTGTCTAGTTTGAACCCTCACCTCGACTTGCTTCCCGGTGAGATATCACAACACACAAATCCTAGAAGTAAAGATGTCTTAGTTTGAAAACCCCACACTCGTGGTTAGCGGGCGGGATATCATGGCCATCTTTACTTGTTTATATAATTCAAATGTATGCTTCTTAATTGGCATAATTTCAATATTATGCATTTTTGCATTCAACTTCATTCATGCTTTTTGGCAGTTTAACTTTCAGAATTATTAAGAACAGAAAAATCTCGCTTTAAGAATAAGTTCAAATTTGAGCTTTATTCTAATACATTGATTGACTTTGTGAATTGAATTGAGTACGTATGATTAGGGCGGATTAAAAAGCTAATGGGAGTAAAATGACACAGTTATTCATTATAAGTTTTGAGACGATCTCTTGCTTAACACATTAAATTTTTATTTAACTCTATCATGTCTTGTTTCTTCACTTTTACAAAAGCAAGAGAAGTCGGTGAAAGCTTAGACTTACAATTGAGGAAATAGCTAGGGCTCACACGCCCGATGAGTCAAAAATTTTATCTCATTCTACCATTAGGAAAGTCGAAAACTGTGTACAAAACAACTTATTTTAATTTTTGAAAATTTAAATTTTTTCATTTTTTTGGTATTTTTGCAAAAAATTTTGGTGGTATAAGGGGATTACGTGACAACACGGCTTTTTTCAGGCAAAATCAAATCCGATACCCCCCAAACTAGTATTAAACATAGTCCTCGATGTTTTGAAGGGGCTTCCTAGTAAATCTAAGGCCGGTTTATTAAGTGTGCAAAAGATAAAACGTTGTCGATTAGATTTGGATAAGGATTCCCAAAATGAAGTGAGGATGTGAAACTCTGGTGGGTACTGCGGCACGAGAGTTTTTCACAATATCCCGGAGCGATCCTGGACGAGACATTAAACACAAACACAAAAAAAGGGTGATAGAAAAGACACAGCTAACTCACACCACTAACACACTTATTCATACATTACAAATATGTGATAAAGAATGGGGTGCCTCCCATGAAGGCTTGTTTAGGTCGCTATGCCTTTGACCCGTCACCTGAATATATTGGATTATCGGGGGGAATGTTGGAGATCGGGGACTACCAATTGTGGTACGTCCCCTCCAAAGAGTGCTTAACACCGATGACCATTCTCTTGAAATTCGGCCCCGTTAGGCTTGAGATTTTAGCTCATCAGTTTGCCGTAAGGAAAAGACCCTTGAGGTGTTGGTGAATGGTCCACTCCAACGGGATTTTTGTTTGGGCTTTTCCCGAGAAACTGAAAATCTTCAATCTTTTTTCTTTTGTGTGAATTATATGAGGAGGACTCGATACGACGTTGAATACGCGGATTTTTGATCTTGGAGTCTGGTTCTCTTTGTTTTCCTTATAGATCATGAGTTCTAATAGGCATGATCACGAAAGTGTCGTATGTCATTGTGTTGATCTTTCGGTGATCACCCGCAGTAGAAAAGATCAAAGTTTGCTTGTTTTCAAGGCCCTAATCGGCTTTGTGCTTCAAGCTGATCGGTAGATGGCTGCCTTTCCATACGACAAGCTTGTAAGGGTACACTCGATGGGCGTTTGTAAGCTGTGCTCGTAAGGCCCATAAAGCATCATCTAGTTTGTATCCGACCAGGAGGCACAGGTTTCTCCCACGGTTTCTCTCAAGAATTACGCTTTTTAAACCCCGATTTGACACCTCAACTTGCCCACTTGTTTGTGGGTGGAATTTTTTTTTTTTAACGTGGGTGGTGCAGTCGGTGAGTATCCGTACTTAAGCATGACCTTTGCAATTTGGTCATTGCAGAAATGGAGCTTCCGCGATCACTTTATGATTGCTCGAGGGGCACCAAATCTGGCGAAGAGAGATTTTAGGAAATTGCAAAAACGGACTCTGCATCATGGTGGGGAGCGCTTTCGCTTAACCCATTTTGACAAGTAGTCAAACGGCTTCGAGAATATATTTGTTCCCTCGTGAAGACTGGGGAACCGGCCCATAAGTCAATGCCCCAAACGTCAAACGATTGCACAAACTTGGATGGAGTTTTGAGGGCATTTCATCCCTGGTTGCGAAGTTTTTCCTTGTCGTTTGCGCACGAGTCACAGTTTTTTTTGACAAACTCGTGGGCATCCTTTGTAAATGGTGGGCCCAAAAAGAGCTGGAATCGAAGATCTTTTTGGCGGTTAGGTTTGCACCCTATGATGTCCCCCGGTGGGTCCATTGTGGCAATTTAAGCCTCAGAGAATTGCGAGGCTTCTTGCCGTGCACACATCGCCTGATCACTTGATCGCACAAAATTTTAAACAAGAAGGGGATTATCCCTAAAATAATGTTTCACGTCTTGAAGACTTATTTTTCTGTTGGGATGACATTGCCCTTCACACGAAGTTATGGTGGTAATTGCAAAGTCGGCAAACCCCTGGGGGTACTAGAATCACCACGAAAAGTACCATATTATCGTTCGAGAGAAATGTTTCATTATATCTCTTTAGGGTCGAGAACGTTTTCATACGGGTTTTCTAATCGGGACAGATGATCGGCTGCGAGGTTCTCGGCTCCTTTTGTGTCAAGAACTTTAAAGTCAATTCTATGGAGGTGGAGAACCATGGAGCATCTTGCTTTGAATCTTTTGGCAAAGAGATACTTGAGAGCGGAATGGTCCGTATGCACTATGCTTTTGTTCATGATAAGATAAGACCGGAATTTTTCGAATGCATATACCACGGCTAACATTTCTTTTTCCGTCGTGGTGTAATTAGATTCAGCCTCGGTCATCGTCTTGCTAGCATAATGGATAGGCCGAAAGTGTTTTTCATGACGTTGCCCCAAAACTGCCCCTATGGCGTAATCACTTGCATCGCACATAAGTTCGAATGGTAGATCCAGTTGGGGCATATCAAGACCCGGATCTTCCGTAAGTTTATTTTTTAACGTTTGGAAAGCTTGGATGCATTCATTAGAGAAGATGAATGGAGTATTCTTCTCGAGAAGATGAGTCATTGGTCGGGATATTTTGGAAAAATCCTTTATGAATCTCCGGTAAAAACCGGCATGACCAAGAAAACTCCTAACTCCTTTGACAGTGGTGGGATGAGGTAATTTGGCAATGACATCTATTTTGGCTTTGTCAACCTCAATCCCATTTTTAGAAATTTTATGGCCGAGGACAATGCCCTCTTTGACCATAAATGGCTTTTCTCCAAGTTAGACACAAATTGGTGTCTTCACATCTTTGCATCATTTCTCAAGACGGAGAGGCAATTTTCAAAGGAATTCCCAAAGACCGAAAAAGTATCCATGAGACTTCCATTGTCTTTACTACCCATGTCGTGGAAAAAATGGCCAACATACACCTTTGGAACGTTGCCCGGTTGCATTGATAAGCGAACGGGCATGCTTGCACGGTAGGCAACGGTTCGTAGGGGACAAGTAAATGTGGTCTTTTCTTATCACGAGGGTCAATGGGAATTTTGGAAATACCCGGAGAATCCATCAAGAAACAATAGTACTCGTTTCCGTAATCTCTCGAGCATTTGTCCATAAACGGGGTGAGTGGAAAGTGGTCTTTACGGGTGGCTTCATTAACTTGCGGTAGTCACTGCATACCGCCATCCATTAAAACCAATCGAGTTAGGATCAACTCATTTTCTTCATTTTGAACAACGGTAAATCACATTTTTGGGCACAATGTATCGGGCTGACCATGGATATCGGGAGATTTGGGTTTAATTCAATCCTGCGTCAGAATTTTATTCAAACTTCATTCTTGATGACTCGTGGATTTTTGATGATTAACCTTCTATGATGTGAACTGAGGTTTTTAGTCTCTTCCATTAGAATGTGTGGGTACAAAATCAGGGTTAATACCCTGAATGTCGGGATAATTTCCAAGCATTGGATCGCTTGTGGGACTTAAGAAACCTTGATCAGATCGGCTTTCTCTCCCAAACTTAATTTCTTTAGCAAATGATCTATGTAACTTGTTGTCATCATTCCAAGCATGCGTTGATTCAAGATGGGGAGGTAAGTTTTGAGTTCAACCTCTGGCCGGTTCATCAATCGAAGGTTTAACTAGTTTCGGCTTACAAAGTTTGATTTCTTCTATGGGTTTCTGGTGAACCCAATCTCCTTGATTTGGTATAGGAGTCGGTTTTGGTTTCATTGTTCAAGAATGCTTTCTAGGATGAGAAGGTCCCCGTCGGGGTTATAAATTAAGTCGGATCACTTCGGTGAAGTTGTATCATATCTAGAGCAACGAAACAAGCATTTGCTTCCTCGAACAGTAGAAAGTCACTTTCTCCAAATGGAGTTAAGGTCGGAGATGAATTAGCAACAATAGGATCAAAGCACGGAGAAGGATTTCCGTATGCTACCGAATCAGAAAAACCTAAGACCTCTTGCGAGTATTCTTCACTAGCCATATCAATGACGTCAATCCGGTTTGCCGTCATATGATTGAAATTTTCAGTGCACTCGAAGTTTGATTAGGTTGAAAGTTATGGCCTCTTTGGCCACCACGAAGGTTAATTTCTCCCTCGTTACACATGATTAATGGCATGACTAGTTTTCAGATAAACACCTCCCGAGAATTAGAGTAATTCGGGGTCTGGCTCAAATCACAACCACAAAATCGGCCTGAACTTGGAACTTTTCCTACAACACACAGACGTCTTTGAGCCGATACGATTGTGTTTGATTGAACCGGTCCGCTAGCTCTTTAGGTCATGCATGTTGGGGTAAGCTCAGAAAGAGAGAGATCCTTCCATACGGAATACGGCATAAGATTGATGCTTGCACCGAGATCGGCAAGGCATTGCTGTGTTAATGCAGAAAATTCACAAGGGATAAGGAATCTGCGGGGTTCCAGTTTTCTAGGCAACTTTGTTATGGATGGACCGCCGAGCAAGTTTCGTTCAATTATTGCCATTTCACTCAATTTTCTTTGTTTCCGATTAGGCTTTTAAAGTTGACGGCGAAATTTCGGCATAAGAGTCAAAGCATCCAAAAAAGCTAATTTCGAACATTATATCTTTAGATTTCATAGAAATTCTCAATTTGTCGTCTAGCTTTTTCATGGCGGTTTCATCGTTTCTTCTTGATGAAATGGATTGATGCGTTGGAATTGGTAGTTTCAACAGGAGAAACAAACAGGGGTTTTGGACGTCTTCAGTGCTTCTAGTTATTAGCCAGGAGGCATCGTGTCCTTTGTCACCTCGGTGTCAGGATTAACATGCTTTCGGGTCCTTGGATGGTAACACCACTTCGGGTTAGTGATACCTTTTAAATCTTACTTTGGTAGGTAACAGTGTTTACAGGAAGAAGTCCAGAACCGGATAGTAGAAGTGTATTGTAGCAGTAACAAAATTTTGAAAGATGTCAGGTCAAATTTGCCATTTATGGATTGATGTTTTGACTTGGTTTGATATTTCTCACACTGCTTCAAATTGGCTATGTGATATATCTTCAAATCTGTTTTTGACACACGTGTGTGTCTGAGGAGAAGGTCCTTGATGACGCGACTGGTTGATTTACGTGAGGTCGATAAATCTGTACCTTGTGAAATGAAATTGTTTCCTCTATGTTTTGATTGAAGTTATTTACTCGATTGAAATTGTTTTGACTATTTGTTTGAGGATTCTGAATAGGAGGAAACCAGGAGGTCGAATTTGATTTGAGCCCATCAGAGGTCGTTAACCAGAATTAAGCTTGGTTTTAAAATTGGCCGAACGGCTTGGGACGTTCTCTTGGATATTGTATGGTAAATGTGCTGTTAGTGGATGGACAATTTTGATAAGAATGGACCACCCCTCAAGTTACCACCTTTGTTCAACGCTTTTACGGTGGCTGGGCGGGAAATTTGGAAGCTGGGGTTTGGTTTTTTCTATCAAGAATTAATGCCCCGAACCATGTCTTTGGTTTCAGCAACATCAGATGGAGCTGCTTTGGGTGGAAGAGCTGGTACTCATTTTTAGGGGCTACAACAGCTTTGTTTCTTGATTGACCGCTACCTTTGAATTGCTATCGATGATTTATTAAACATTCTCGAGGTCATTTTGTCTAAGAAAGATACCGACCAGCAGCATGAGTTTAAATTGAATCTTGATCAGTTGTGTTTAGGGCATTATAGAATGTATGGTTGTTGCAATTTGTGAAAACCCATGATAGGGGACATCCCATAAAAGAATCATTGAAACGATCCCAAGCGCACAAAACCGTTCATCAAATTTTTGCTGAAATATCGTGATTTCATTCTGAAGATTTGTGTTTTGAGGGAGGGAAGAATTTGGTTAATAAAATTTCGTAACAAGATTTCATCATGTTTCAATCGACCGAGGGGGTTCTTTTCCCGCCATATCGGGCTGCCCCTTCGAGAGGAGAAATGGGAAAAGATAAGTTTTAACGACGTATTTGGTACGTGGAATCTTCATCGTAGATGTGTTCTTGTATGAAATAACGGATGTGAGCATGTGGGTCTTTTTATATTTCCAAAAAATTTGCTGTTTTGGACAAGATTCAAAAGGCCCATGTTGATTTCAAAAGTTATTCGCGGTGATTCCGGAATAACGATCGCTCTAGAAACCCTCGGTGGGTGCTTCGAGCATTGCGCCATAGTTAGATGAACAGCATCGTAAATATGGAGGATTTATCAGGTTTTCAAGATTGGATGATTCAACTGTAGTTTGTTGGATTTGTGGTTTTTTGTTGACGTTTACGGGCTTGAGAACGATTTCGCTATGCCAATAATAGAAATATTAAAAAGGAAAATTTACCACAAAATTATTTTGTTTTTTTTTTCTAAATTTATTCCAATGATTTTATCGGATAGATAAGATAGACAACTTCAACCAAATAATCTACTTTCTTCTACGGTAGCTCTCAAAAAAGTAAACGCACAGGTGAGCGGAGGAGTAGGAATAGCGCGAAGCTTATTTCTCCTTTCGGGTCGTAGTTCCAAGGAACAACCCTCCTTATACCCACTTTGTAGTTTGTTTAACGTTTCAAGGTGAGCCGTATATCGTAAGAGACACAAATGGCAAGTTTTAAATCTTTTGTTCGAGTTGGGAAATTGGTATTGTTCCACACGTTAGGAACAATTGATAATTTGCGTTTATTTGTATTTCTTTTTTATGGACAATATTTTTATTATTTTTTGAATATTTTTTTTTATATGATTTGTGTACTATTAAAAAGAAAAGAAAAATATTTTGTGTTGTTTAGATGTATATCACCAAATAAGAAAACACAAGTTGTCAATACGTAGCGATATTCTTTTTCAACCTCCCCGGCAGCGGCGCCAAAAATTGATCACGCGCGAACTCACCCCTTTTTTATGTGTAAATAAACATAAACATATATATATGTAAATATATAAAAATACACAACAAAGGTCAGAACTCACGAATTCAAGTAAACCGGAAGCAGTATAGAGAAACTCCGGGTCGTTATGTCCCAACGAGGCTAAAATGGAAAATCGAGAGACGATTGATGATTGGTGTTTGAATGTAACAAGGAATGATTGGGAATTAAAACTGAAAGTAAATGCACATAAAATTTAAACAAAGAACATAAGCTGGAAATTGAATCAAAGCTAGCAAAGGCAAAACACTAAAAACTTTTACACTAAGGCACAAATAAGCTCTAATAAGCTTAAGACAGACAAATAAGCTAATCTAAATCTAAATAAGCAAATTAAGCATGCAATTAAGCTAAATTAAACAAGAGAAACACAACAGTACTAACAACAGTACTACCAGTATTAACTACCAGTACTAACTTAGAGTTAGTACTGCTAGTTATAAGTTAGTACTGTTAAGTAAAAGTTAGTACTGCTATGCTAACAAAACACAAAGAAACAATAAATAAACAAAAAAAACTAAGACAGAAGCTCTCCTAACCTTAATAAGCACTTAGTAATAGAAATAAGCAACTAGAATGAACCAAAATGACAAATAAGCTAGAAAACTAAAACTGATAAACTCTTAAAGTTATTTTAAGAAGGCAAATAAGTTCTACTGAAGACAGTACTAAAATAGGCTTAATCTACTCTAGAAAGCTAAACCAATCTTAAATAAGTATAAATAATAAGCTGATATGTTAAAATGAACTACCAGTACTAACAGTTAAGACTAACAGTACTAACTTGGAGTTAGTACTGGTAGTGTTAAGTTAGTACTGTTCCTAAAATGAACTAGCAGTACTAACTTGGAGTTAGTACTGCTTGTTCAAAACAGCCTTTAACATTTCCAAAAATCATTTTTATTTCAAACTAATTAAAAACAGATTATCAAATAACAAAGTAAAACACTTATAAGCAATTTTCAATCCATAATAAGCACTTAAATAAGCATGAATTAGTCTAGCAGTATAAACTTAAAACCAACAGTTGTATTAAATAAACTAGCAATTCTGCAATAGACAAGTAAAGTAAGAAATAGAGAGACTTACTACACCCTTGCTCAAAACAGGGTCAAACAATGAATCTACAAGCTCTAGCTTGCATAGAACAAGCTAGTGAGAGTCCATAAGCCCATCCAGAACTGGCTTATCATCCATAACATAAGCTGTGGTATATTTGAGAGTGATATTTGTGATTTTCTCTTAACTACTTAACTTTTTAGTTTTACTTAATGAAAACAGCTTATAAATAAGCTGTACTGATAGCTTTTTGAAACACAAAACAATATAAGTAAGAAACTTAACACTTGAATTGTAGATTATTCTTAAAAACTCATCTTGCATTAAAACTTGAAAGAGTTACAAAGCTGAAAGTAAAAGCTGTAAATGACTTTGAAATTTAAACTTAAGATTAAAAACTAATTAGTTACTAAAAAAAACTAAAACTACAGTAGATGCCTCAAAAGTGCTTACAACAATAAGCTCTATTTATAGCCGAAGTCGCTTTGGACGTGCAGCTTTGTGCCTTCTTTGTAGAGATAAAACAAGTGTGCTATTTGTGTGAGGTGAATCTAAAGCAAATCCCAGCTCTTCTGATTTCTTTGAGCTTCTTAGAAGACAATCTCAACTCACAGCCATCGAAATGCTTTGGGAATGGATGAGGGATTCCAAGCTATGGACTTTATAAAGCGTGGGGGTAGTAGAAGGTGTTGTTGAGGTGATTTTTGCAGGAAGAATGGAGCAAAAACAGGGTGCATAGGCTTGGTTTTTTGTATTGGCGGGAAAGCTTGGGGAAAGGGTTTATATCAAGTTGGGTTGACAGAGAGAGGTTGAAGAAGATTAAGGGAATGCTTGGTTGTGTACAAGAAAGCCCCTCCACATCAACTACCAAACATTTTCAGTCTCTATTTCCTCCCCTATTTCTTTCTTTTATACATAAAGTTTCCCAATTGGCGTAATCAGTCCCCTAGGTTTATATAATAATAAAACATAAGGTTTGCATTTTTGACCCCTCAATTTATATTTTTCATTTGCTTTTTCTCTCGAGTAGACTTGACTTTGATTGGCTGTCGCTTTCACAAACCCCTTTTCCATCCCGCGACCTGTTTTGTCCTCTTTTTGATTGGTTTTTTTGCTCGTCCTTCTTGTGAATAAACCCGTCCTGCACAACACAATTAGCAAAACACAACAAAGCATATATTTGGCATTTTGACCATTTTTGGTTAATTTTAGCTTGTTTTTAAGGTAAAAGATATGGGGGGTTTTTGGGGGTGGGGGGGGGGGTAATTAAGCACATACCAGCTTCATAGATTTTGCCCATCTAGGATATCATGAAAACCATTGATCACGAACGCAGCGGATAACATTAAGAACAACATCAATGTTATGACAAGGTTTACTTTATCATAAACTATAAACTATAAATTTAATTCGAACTTTACTCCAGTCGAGCTATGAACCTATACATAAACTAATAAGCTAACTATTAGACTCTCATAGGAGAGATCAAGAACTATGATGGATAATCATACTAGAACCCTACCCCGTCTTAAAATACTATAACTAGAAGGGTTAGTGTTTTACAAGACAAGATAGATCAAATAAAATAAGGAAACCTATAAATCAGCATTAAATACTATTTGACTAATTCTTCAATCCGCATTATGTTGATCTTTATCTTTTAGCTGAGCATAATACTGTTTGAACTAATCTTATAATCACATTAAATGTTAATTCCAACTTTGTCTTGTAGGTCCTCCATCTAATATGTTTTGTCAAATCACTCAAAGTATAATTCCCACAATCCTTCCCCTATTTGATAATGACCAAACCAATAGCAACATAGCGTCCTCTGAAGCTAACATAGATGAAGAACTTACTGGAATAACGACCCGGGAATCATACTTCCCGGTTAATATACGTATTATATTATATATATTTGTAAAGATTTTCCTTTTTACCTTTTTCCTCAAGGTTAATTTGGTAATTTTCTATCATATCATATATTTTATTATTACGTGTGTTGATTTCTAAGAATCAATAACCCATATGTTGAAGAAGTAGAATTTCTCAAACTTGTGTCTTATGTTTTGCACTATCCACGTGACGTCAAACTTATACCAAGACCAAAATATAAGTAGATCACAATCTCATGACAAAATCCTCATTTATCCTATAAAATGAGACACTAAGCACAACAACATAACTCCTTAAAGTGATAGCAAATGTACGTAGTAAGCATCATAAGGTAGATCGTACACCTTTGCTAGATTCATCAAGTCTTCGTCACCAACAATTAAGCACAAACAAGTTACTTCAAACTGTTGTAAGCCATTTGAGATATGATAAGAACACAAACCTGTGAAAATCAACTACAACATCAAATAAGTAATAACCAATTTTCTTCATAATAATCCCCAAAAACGAGCCATTATTTCATCATCTATCCGAGATCCAAAACGCGTCTGTTGTCCAACATCGGACAATGCTAGCGGTACCAAAAATCAAACCCAGCGGTACTAAGTGAAAAGCGCTAGCGGTACAAACCATCCATAGCAATTAGTAACACTTTTTCTGTCCCAAAGCTGTCACTAAGCTGCTCTTAGCGACACATTATCTGTCACTAAACTGTTGCTAAGACTGTCACTAAACTGTGACTCCTTCCTCCCATTCTGTTAGTGACACTAATTCTGTTGCTATTTTGTCACTGCGCTGTCGCAAATCCGAGCGGTACTAACTTGTGAATACCATAAATGGTCCATACCCTCTTGACAAATCCAGGTCCAAAATGTTTTCCTGCTGCTCACTCTTTTTGCACCATCAAACACCATCAATAGAACAAGCAACGAACAGTAGTATCATAAACTTTAATAGCTTCATACGTTGTTCCCAACACAAGCTCGAACAGTACCTATTTATTAACTTAATACTTTCTTGGACCAAACTGTAGCAATAAACATGTGTAGCAGCACAAAAATCTCTTTTGAATACAATGAACTGTACACAACAGTTTTAACAACTTTGAGTCCTTGTATACGTGAACCTAATCTGCTTTCTTTGAACACAATAGCAAATTTTCTCTTTGAGCCCAACAACAGATGAAGCAACATTAAGATATTAACTGTCTTAATTACCTAAGTAGTATTAACGAATGCAATGGCAACAAGCAGCATTAAAAACACATGTATACAACTGAACCATACATCAGTATTAATATTACCTTGAAGCCCAATATCAACGAACCCTATTACACAGCCAATCAACATCTGCATTCTGTATTC
>BQNB010054517.1:14747-29303 GCA_026074375.1 Tanacetum coccineum
ATTCCTATCTTGGTACCTACGGTTAATTTAAACTAAACTAAACAAACTAAATACGAGTCAGTCTGGTGAATACGCCGTATCATGTGCATGAATACGCCGTATTGCCAGAACTGACAATAATGTTTTTAAAAGTGCATAAAAAGTAAAGACTGATAACGTCTAGACAATCAATACGCCATATGGTATGGAGCGGATACGCCGTATTGATGTTTGGGAAGACATACTCGATAAAATTAAATAACATTCCAGGTTGTCTCCCGGGAAGCACTTTTGTTTACAGTGAAGTCTTTAAGTTAGACTTTTCTTCAGTTTCTCTTTTCATTCCATCTCATGTACGCTAATGTGCCCGCGTGTGAGCCATTCTTTCATCCTCGCATCTTGGATGTAATTGGGTCCTAAGTTCAAGACTCCTTTGTAGAACCCCTTAAGCTTTTGGTATGGATGCGAGATTCCATTCTTCCTATCATCATTACTTAACTTCAGTAATGGTGGGATCTTGTTGCATTGCTCAATAGTGTGGTGTTTAAACCTCAGATGTGATCGCACCATTTGGTAAGTTACTTCATCATTACCATTGTAAATGGTAATCATCCCTTCGAACCGTCTTGTTTTAATTCCAACTTCTCTTAAAAATGGTTTGCCAAAAATAACATCGCCCATTACTTCATCATGATAAGCATCCATATTTTCTAAAACTACAAAATCCGTGACATAAGAAAAGGTTTCAACAAAAATAGGCACATTCATTAAAGCTCCTATAACACTGTTCCCTTTGTACACAATCTTATCTTTCATTATAGATTTATGAAAATCATGCATGAAAACTTTAAGTTGTAGGCATAATCTATATGGATCTTCTTATCATAGTCGCAATAACTAGGGTAATCATCAATTTCAGTATCAAGTTCATCATTCCTAGTTCTAAATTCCTCAATTACCTCACCTTCCTTAATGGGCACATTAAATCATCTCCTTGATTTCTCCTAAGCTTAAATGGTTCATTTAGATCATTTAATTCAATGTAATCTTCCAAGAAAGGGTCTAATGATCTATTTAACACCAAAGTCTCTCCCATAAGCCTAGCTTCTAAATCAAGTTCCATTCTTTCTCTCAAACTTAGCATGTAGACCCTCTTAATTATACTTCTAGCAGGTTTAACACTTTTGAAAACAATCTTTTCTTCCCCAACCCTTAAAGTAATCTTTCTTTTGTAAACATCAATCTTAGCACGGGCGGTAGACAAAAATGGTCTTTCGAGGATCAAGGGCACTTTGATATCCTTGGGCATATCAAGAATTATTAAAAGTCTTCAGGAAAAGTAAAATTACCAATTTCTACTAGCTTCTCAGTTGTTCCTTTTGGATATTTCAAAGTTCTATCTGCCATTTCCCACGTCAACTAGTGTAGCTATTTCACCTAATCCTAAGTTAAGGTAGGTTGAGAGAGGCATAACACTAACGCTAGCTCCTAAGTCAACAATGGCGTTGTCAAAGCAAAAATCATTAATAAAGCAAGGTAAAGTGAAACTCCCTGGGTCTTTCTCTTTTCGGGGTATGGTGTTATTGAATAGTGAAGCTCCATAAGCTTCCATGAATTTTGGTCCATAGTTCCCCTCTTCTTCACAGTAATGATCCTCCAAACGACCAGGAAAAGGAACCGTCGTTTGTCTTGGCTTGTAAAGCAAAGTTCTGTTCTGTCTAGTGGATACGGCGTACTGGGTAGATCTAATACGGCGTATCGAATTCGAATCAGCTTCAATAGTAGTAGAAATCGACTTGACTTGGTCTCTCTGGTTTGTTTCAACTGAGCTTGGTAAGCTTCCAAATCCTCTTTCCTGTAGTACCTTGCTCATTTGCCCCGATTGAATTTCTAAAGTTGTTGATCGATGCTCCTTGGTTTAGTATGAGCATCAGTCGAAGCTCGGATTCTTTGATCAAGTTAGAGTTTTCTTCATGTCTCTTTGCTGATTCATTCATGAATTTACTCAGGGTTTCTTCCATAGATTGCCTTCGTTCTTGGAACGAAGGATTGGCGTTGTTCCTTTGATAGTACCCTGGAGCAGTTGCTCTATATCCCCCTCCTTAAAAAGGTCCACCAAATTGCGTGTAATAAGCTTCTTCAAGGGTTTTCCCTTCTTCTTTTTGTAGGCAATCTTTGGTGTAATGGGGTCCCTTGCATTGCTCACATCCGACTTAAGCAGCATAAACTCTTTCATTCACTTTCTTGATCTCTCTCCCCAGATTGTTAAGTTGTGCTTGTATAGCAGCCATTCAGTTTTTTCTTTTCAGTTCCCCACTTTTTCTTTTTTTCTTCATTTCAGACATGTTTTTTTCTTTTTTTGTTTTTTGTCATTGTTGTTTGCAGATATTATCAGATAGTCTCAGTATCTTCATTTCTTTAGATGTTCCATTGTGCATTTTTGAGAGCGTACTTTGCCATGTCTTGGTGGCCTTTTTAGCATCAGCAACAGTCTTGGTTGGAACGGCTCCTCTTGAGTCAAGAATCTGTCATGTCGGAATATCCAACCCATTGTAGAACAAAATCACCTCCTGCATCTCGGTCAAATAGTGTTGAGGACACTTCATCAAGAGTTCTTTAAAGCGCTCCCATACTTGATAAAGGGTTTCATCCGGCTCTTGCTGAAAGTTGTTGATTTCCTCTATTTTCTTCGCAATTCGACCAGGTGGGCAGTATTTGTTCAAAAACTTAGTTTTAAGATCTTTCCAAGTTGTGATTTGAACCGGCAGGTTGATTCGTAGCAACGCATGGGCTCCAGGTTTTAAGGATATAGGGAGATCGGAGCATTTGTGGATCAATAGTGATGTTAGGAACATGGAATAAGTCAACTATTTCGAGAACTTTCTCAATGTGTTCATTAGCATCCTCATTATCTGATCCGCTAAACGTGTTCTCTCGAAGCTCCTTAAGAAATTGTCCTTTTAGTTCAAATTGACTTTTGTCATCAATTTTAGGCCTTGCGATCTTATCCATAGACGCTAGGTCTTGTCATGTTATTGCTCATTGTTTCCGTCATTGCTTCTTCTTCTTCTTTTTATTCTTCCTCAGAGTATTCTTTGTCAGAAAGTAGATTGAAATCCGGATATTTCAATGCGTCAAGGCTAAGTGACTTAGAATGTCTTCTCGATGATCGAAATTCTCGTTCAGGATCTTTGTAAGGTTGGTTGTATGTTCTTTTTTGTTGAATTCTTGTTCATGCACTACTGAAAACAAAGGATAAAAACAATAAGTAGGATTTGTTCGAAGGAAGATAGAAAATTTTTTGCACGAAAATCAATTATTTCAGAATCTGTTCCAGATGATCGATACGCCGTATCCAATAGAAGTGGATACGCCGTATTAATCAGTTGAGATGAATACGCTGTATTGGAAGAAAAGTGGATACGCCGTATTCAGTGGAGGTGGATACGCCGTATTCAATGGTCGACCAGAACAGTGTATTAAGAAAACAATTAAATACAAATTATAAAGCATACAATTAAGGCAACTATACAAATATTCTACAGAATATAAAAATTTACACTAATAATTATATTAATCCTAAGGGATAGATCTAAATCTATGTTAAAAACTAAAAATCAAAATAAAAATCAAGATTAATTTTCAAACTTCCCCGGCAACGGCGCCAAAAACTTGATGTGTTGTAGTGTAGGTGTTATTTATGATTCAAGTTTTAAATTTATATTTTGCTGACTTAACCAAAAACAACACTTTAACGGGGACAGTAGTGGACCGATCGGAGTAGTGTTTCGTGGTAAGTAGAGAGTGATCAGACTGGAGCGAGGTTAAATCTATCATTTATTAATAATATTTGTTGTCCTAATTATGTTAGTTCTATTCTAATCTAATCCTGGTTAAAACCTAATGTGTAAAAATCTCTTAATGAGAAAAGGGAGTTTTCAGCCTGAGAGACTGGCACGGTTTTGGTGGTGACTATAATCAATTCAAGACACTGTTACCCACGCAAGCTAATTAACAGAAGATAAAAGAGCGGTCGAACCTTATATAAGAAAACTGTATTAACCATTATTAATCTGATAAGAACGTTGGTTTGTTTATTAAGTGCAATGATTTCTTCTCTCGAGGTGGCATATCATTTTAGGACTTAGCGTTACTTCTTCTAAGACATCTGACACAATAATTTGTCACAATTTTAAAAGGCTATCCGATAAGCATCCTTTTTGCTTAATTATAATTCTATCGTTGGGGGGACTAAAGAATTAGTATCTTGTTAAACCTTAGCTCATCTGAGGACTTTACCACTTACCGCTTAATGGGCAATCATACACTAGTTGTCATTGTCCACCTATCCAATGGAAATCAGATCATCTTTTTGAGTCTTTTTTGGTTAGAAAAAGGGTTTTGTACCAAGAATCTTGATTTTAATTTTTTCGTGTCAAAAAAGGTTAAAGTTTGTGTTTTTAAGGTTCTAAAAGTCTTAGATAGGTAAGAAGTACAAGAAAAATCAGGTAAAAACATCAAAAAGTGAGTCTTTTTGTAACACCCCCAAAATACGATACGCAACGGAATACAACATTTGGGGTGCTACATCACGATACACTCACACAAGTCATAATACACAACTTTAAAAGAGATGTTTGTTAAATAAATTTCATTTATTTCGTTTGAAAAGAATCAGAGTACAAAGGTCCCAAAAACTAGCGTAGAAATTTTATTTCTACAAGTCACATCACTACTTCATTTCTAAAATATTTCTATCATTTATTGACACAAGTTTACCGAGTCACCATCCTTGTTATACACGTTCCGTCGCATCCAAGCCATCTTCAATACCTAAACCTAAGATACATGCTTAAAAAGGTCAACAAAACGTTGAGTGAATTCATAGAGTTTACACATAGCAATTAGAACGCATATTTGATTCAACCAAACATATAACATTGCTCGTAAGACAAGTTATAAAAATAATGATTTCCAACTAAATGAGCCCGTGTACCGAAACTTAACACATTCATCCCGTAGGATAAAATAATGTCCGAGAAGTATGCTACTTTTCCAAATACTAACTTCAAAATGTCCGTTACGAGGTGCTCACAACTGATTCAAACCCCGAACAGGGTTGCCAAACCCAATAGATCTATTTAATGCATTAGCGTTCACCTGTAACTAGGCAACTAACGGTCACACAGTAAAAGGCATATACTCAATAGTGAATGGAATCATATTTAGTATCAAAACATATTGCGTTCTCATTTTCATAAAACAACAAGTATCCCCCTCGTGGGTTAAAAACATTTAAAATAGTTGAAAAGCGAGGCTATGAACTCACCTTGATCGAAGTCGAAGATTAAATAACCGAAACGATCACGAACTACTTGATGAAGAGCTCAACCGCGACCTATAATTTATGTCGTTCAATTATTACATCGTAAGATACGATCGGATAGTGCGCGCATCGCAACTATCAAAATAGTATAAGTATACATACACATGTGATGAGAAATCCACTTGCGCGTCCTAAATCCTAAACTCCACTTAATTGAGTTACGATCTTTCTTTTATTTATATTATAAGTCACTTAATCAAAAACTTTCTATTTTAGGAAACTTTCTATTTTTAGAAAGTTACTATTTTCGGAAAGTTACCATTTTTAGTAGGTCTCGTCTTCTAATTATATTTATAATAATATTTAGTTATCCCGTCGAACTTTCGACATTCAATTTGATTATCGTTCACTCGTATCGGTGTTATATCCGAATATTTCCAAAGTTACTATTTTTAGTATCTTATTCGCTCATAATAATTGTTAAGTTTAAAATATCACACTTGTAATAATAATAACGTTTATTTATTTTTATAACATCCGACAAGTTTAGTATTAACCCGTTGACTTTCAAAAGTCAACGTTAGATTTTGTTTGACTTTGACTTTTTATACATATATATTATTGAATCTGACCCGCTCCAAACGACCCTATTATATCATATTTTCACGACTCGGACTCAAAAGAGATTTTATGTAAAATGACATTCCGGACAACTTTTTAGTTTTAGCCGAGACCCGAAACTCTACAGAAAATCACCAAAATGCCCCCGCAAGTTTCTGTAGGAACTATGACACTTTTAAATAAAAATGCAGATTTTGACCTTGAGTTTTGACCCGTTATTACTTGATGTTAAAACTAGAAAGCCTCGCGACAAAGTAAAACGTCATTCCGAGCAACTTTCGTGTTTTGCCGGAAGGCCGAATCGGACTCGAAAGTGCTCAAAACGAGCGTTTAAATTTCTGTCAGCAACTAATATATTTACAATAGCTGTTTGGAAAGTTTCTTGGTTTTCAAATCTTGTTTTCGCCGTAACTTCTTCGTTATTAGGACTTACGGGACGTTCGAATTACCGAAACGTACATTAGGACGAATTTATCATACTTCTACATCAAAAAATAGTTTTTATAAAAATCTCAAACCTCGAAATCTAAGCCAAACTTTTTGCTCGAATTTACACTTTACAAAATGCGCCAAAAAGTATTTTTGACCCAAAAAATCCATTCCCGACACATCTAAAATGGTCTATAAACAATATTCAACTCGCTCAATTAACCAATATCAAAATATAAACTAGACGACGCAAGATCCCTCCGATTTCATCACATGCAACAATTAAAATCAAACCAATAACAAAAACAATGAAATAAAAGAATGCCCACAATGATATAATAGCAAGATCGGAACAACAAAAGACTAGACTTGTCCCCTTTGTTCCTTAGTCGTGACTCGAACCAAACCCAACAACCAAAACCAAACATTTTTCTAATTAACCAATGGGTGAAGTCTAAAAATACGCAATAAACTTTATCAAAAATCACGAAGTACGTAACAAACTAAATCTATTACTAGTATTGCTAAAATACATTCAAATTTTCAACAAAGTAGCTAATATGACCGATTGTTGACTAAAATTTAACTTGTTTGACCGGTTATCATTTACAAAATTACAAAAATGGTCCTTGTGATTCGCGTAGTACTTTCACTGTTAGTTCCTTAACTTTTTTTTTCACTTAAAATTTATTTTTGTATTTTTGTGTTTTATAAAAAGCAAGTAAACTTATGGTTTTGAGAGTTAGTTTGTATTAACTAGTTTTACTTTTAATCTAATCTAATGAGGAGACAATTATACAATGAAGCGTATTCACTTGGGATGCACTACTCCTTGCTAGCTATCCAATTGCTCGGGATTTCACTTCCGAGACCATTTTTGTTTTCCGTCACACTTAATTTAATTTAAAACATTTATTAAGATGTGTTCACATTAAAACAGGAATCCGGCTCAAGACAAGGAACAAAAGACGACATTCGTAAAAAATAATAAATTTACGATCTTAAAAATAATAACGAGACATGCTCAAAAACGATTAACGAATGCGCGGTCAAACGTCGACTCGCGAAACGGCAAAAAATAAAAATTTCAAATTCCCGTTCGTAATAAAATACGAAAATAATTATTTACGACAACTAAAATTTAAATGTCCGAGACGTACGTTCACGAATAGACACAAATTAATAAAAAAATAATAGACGTCGAAACTCCACGCGATCGTCGATACGCTCGTGATGATACTCCGTGTTGTTACACATTCCACCCCACCTTAAAGGTAGCACCGTCACCGGTGCTCCGTCCTTTCTTACTCGTCTTAGTTTCTCTTATGTTTCCTTACGATTGACCGATCTCTCATGCTCGAACACAAAGATCACACGTTCTAATACTCGTCTTGACTATTCCGGATGGAAAGTAAACAAAACAAATGATAATTCTCATCAACAAAATTCAAAAATTTAATTACAACAGCTTTTATTATAAGGGACAAAATATGTCGCTAAACATATTTGGGAAAACATAAATCGCGTCGTTTTTAAACGAAAGACTTTAACCGAAAGATCAGCCCAAATCTTAGTTTGGTGATCATTCCAACAAAACAAAACACACACTCATACATCATGATGGTGAACGAAAGAGTGATTTACAAAACAAAGGGCACAAAGAAAAGATAGACTACAAGAAAACTAACTGACAGAAATTAAATCTCACTTGATAGGAATCTTGTGAGTAGACCTAAGCTAGATAGAATCTGAATCCTATAGTATTCCACACGCAGCGGCGCCAAAAACTTGATGTGGTCATCGTAAGACTTAACAAGAAGTTTACAATCCCCTAGGCGGTGTACCTAATCGTTGCAGGGTAGTATAGGCAAGATTCATGGGTTGTTATCGTTCTTTAGGGGAATAGCACGAAGGCCGGATCAAATGTTCACTAAGGTCTAAGGATTAAAGGAAGATTATTTTTGTGTTTTTATATTTTATAAAAGCAAGTAAATTATAGTTTTAGAGAGGTTTTGGTTTTAAGCTAATTAAACTAAATAACAATTATACAACAAAGCATATTCACTTAGGATGCACTACTCCTTGCTAGCTATCCAATTCTACCTATTGCTTTTTCACACTTGAGATGTAATGTGTAAGTATTTCCTAGGTCATGAACGGATTACACAAACCCGCCGTCTATTTAATATTCCGTTAGGGCAACGCATAATTAATGTAGTATGAAGACTATCACAATGCCCCTAAGAGTATATTAAATGCATGTGAAATATCTTAAGAAGGATCAACCATATAAGGGGGTAAAGTAGTATGAAAGCTGTTACCCGATGGTATCCTTTCTACACAATCACGTTTCCCTAGACATATCAACAGCGATACAGACAAAAGCTGGTTTTCTAAGACCTAACGTGCACATCCATCACAAGAACAATAAGAAACAAGAATTATAAACTATAATCAATTATACTCATTGAATCTATCACAAACAACAAGATATAACCAACTAATGACAAGGTTCATGCATACCCAAATAAATACTAGATGAATTAACCAAGCATACTCAAGCAATAGAAATCATAATCAACAAAAGAAATTAAAGACATGAATTAAGATAGATAGGATAATCAAACCATTACAAGATGTTTATGGAATGAATTAAGTCTTCTAAGTTGCTGGCAAAACACCTACCTAACCTTTTAGTCGGCCTTAGGGTTTGGGGCCTCCTAAAAACGAAGTTATGAGGTTGTATTTATAGGCAAAACCTTAACCTACCTTTGTGATGGTGTCACTAATAACATGTGACGCCATCACAGTAACAACTTTCGCATGGTTGTAGATTTTCTCGTTCTGAACGCGTGAGCTATTGAATCGTCAAAATTCGAGTTTGTAAGAAGGAGTTATGATCAAAACAATATCTGATACTTCACGCGCACGTCGAATGATCATCTTTATCTAGAATCTTCTAGGGTTTCTTTAGGTCAGCTATGTTATGATGTCGTCGCCAAATATCTGACGTCGTCTTGATCTTCGTTGTGACGGCGTCACGTTGTATTTGTTACGCCGTCTCTAGCCACTTTAGAGAAATTCTTGAGCAAAGTTGGTGTAGGTCCGTAGTCTTGTTCGTTTCTTCTCCAAATGAGCCCAAGTCACGTGTATTTCTTCCAAATGCCTTCCAAATGCAAAATACCTGAAAAGGAACGATTAAGTACCTATTTTGGGCATAAACACACGATTTAGGAGGTTAAACGACCCCGAAAAAGTGTATAAAATGACACCTTATCAAATACCCCTACACTTTGGATTTGCTTGTCCTCAAGCAAATCGGCTTTTCTACATAGACAATAACAATATGAGGGGTCATTTTACCTACTCTTTAAAAGTATTTTACAACACAACCTTCTAGACCTCGTAATTAAAAGCATAGAAAATATATACTAGCACCTCATATAAGTGTTTAAGATTATCTCTTTCACTCGATTGTATAATAAAATATAACATAAGGAGGAAACGAAAAATCAACACTTATTACCTGTCATAGCATATAAATTACCATAGGCTTGGTAAAGGATCAAACCTCCACCGCTAGGCGCAAGCATTATTCATTATTATCTAAGAGGTCTTTATAAAGGGTTGTGGGGTGTAGGTGTAAGATAACATATAACAGAAATGGAAACGGATGGGATACATTTGGGTGGTGACTTTGGGTGAATTTGGAGTGGAAGGGTTAGCTAATTATTTACACGACTACACGCTGGTTTGGTTGCTAAGCCAAGACTCGGACAAATATCTACAAACTCTACAAAACTCTACATCAATCTCTTTCTTTTTCTTTTCTTATTTTTTTGAATAACATAATACATCACATGGGGTTTATAATACGTTCCCCTACACTTGAGCTTTCACATGCTTGATATTTACAATCTGGCTAATGACCCGTATTGAGGTGGATCAAAATAACATGGCGACCATTTGACAAACATATGGGGGTATTGACTTAACTTTTCTTCCCCATTCTTCCGCGAAATAAATACTACCATGAATCCCAATCGTCCCAAAACTATATTTACAAGGATAAGCACTTAGCAACCATGTACTTAATAATTAACTTGGGTTAAACACAATAATGTACTAAAAATGAGTACATACAAGGTAGGCTAAGGATTTTTGGGTGTAACGATTGGTTTAAGGGTTAACAATGCTCTTCATTAATAGTCCAGCTTAACCAGAAAATTACATGAACCGTGAAATGATAGGCTCGGAGGGTTGTACTAGGGGTATCCTGCACTAAAGGTGAGTGCATGGCAAGGGTGTGAGATAGTTATATGATCGATGTGACCATCATAACAATTATAGGTTTAAAACATGGGTTAATCATAATGCCTCTTATCAAGCAAATCCTAATACTTACTATGCGGTCTTGGAATGCATCACAATAATAAGTTCTAGAATTTAATATGCTCCCTTTTATAGTGAGTGTAGTTTAGGCAATTTACACATTTAGTCCTTCCCTCTTTTCTGATTTAGATATTTGACACACCATCCTTTTACTTAAATTAAAACGACAATCATGGCTCGGAATTTCACTTTCGAGACCATTTTTGTTTTCCGTCACACTTAATTTAATTTAAAGCATTTATTAAGATGTGTTCACATTAAAGCGCGAATCCGGCTCAAGACAAGGAACAAAAGACGACATTCGTAAAAATAATAAATTTACGATCTTAAAAATAATAACGAGACGCGTCGTAAATTTTACGATGCTCAAAAACGATTAACGAACGCGCGGTCAAACGTCGACTCGCGAAACGTCAAAAAATAAAAATTTCAAATTCCCGTTCGTAATAAAATACGAAAATAATTATTTACGACAAATAAAATTTAAATGTCGACGTTCGTTCACACGAATTTATAAAACAATAATTATGACGTCGAACTCGCGATCGTCATACGCGTCGTGAAACTCGGGTTGTTACATTCCACCCACCTTAAAGGAGCGCCTTTCCGGTGCTCGTCCTTTCTTACTCGTCTTAGTTTCTCTTATGGTTTCCTTACGATTGGCTGGTCTCTCGTGCTCGAACACAAAGATCACACGTTCTAATACTCGTCTTGACTATTCCGGATGGAAAGTCAACAAAACAAATGATAATTCATATCAACAAAATTCAAAAATATAATTACAACTGCTCTTATTATAAGGGACAAAATATGTCACTAAACATATTCGGGAAAACATAAATCGCGTCATTTTTAAACGAAAGATCATCCCAAATCTTAGTTTGGTGATCATTCCAACAAAATAAAACGCACACCCTTACACAAAACTAAAACATATGTCGCTAACCAAAACCAAAATATACGTTAATAATCAAGAAAAATATATTTATAGATCATTATCCAAAACCAAGATACTCATAAATATCTAAAAACCAATATACACCTGTCGCCCTGACGCGGTCGTCGTATGACTTCTACAAGAAGTTTTACAACTCCCTAGGCAGTATACCTAATTGTTGTAGCGTAGTATAGGCAAGGATCGGGGGTTGTTATCGTTCTTTAGGGGAATATTACTGTGAAGGCCGGATCGAATGTTCACTAAGGTCTAAAGGTTGAAGGAAGATTATTTTTGTATTTTTGTGTTTTATAGAAAGCAAGTAAACTTATGGTTTTAAGAGTTAGTTTGTATGAACTAGTTTCACTTTTAATCTAATCTAATGAGGAGACAATTATACAACAAAGCGTATTCACTTGGGATGCACTACTCCTTGCTAGCTATCCAATTCTACCTATTGCTTTGTCACACTTGAGATGTAATATGTAATTATTTCTTAAGTCATAAACGAATTACACGAACCATCCGTCTACTTAGTATTCCGCTAGAGCAATACACAAGTAAGGTAGTATGAAGACTATTACAAGGCCCCTAGGGGTACACTAAGTGCATGTGAAATATATTAAAAGTGAATCAACCATATTAGGGGGTAAGGTAGTATGAAGATTGTTACCCGATGGTATCCTTTCTACACAATCATGTTTCTCTAGACATATCAACAGCGATACAAAGAAAAGCTGGTTTTTCAGAGCCTAACATGCACTTCCATCACAAGAAGCAATAGAAAACAAGAATTATAAACTATAATCAATTAGACTTATTGAATCTGTCACAAACAATAAGATCTAATCAATTAATGACAAGGTTTATGTAATCCCAAATAAATACTAGATGAATTAGCCAAGTATACTTAAACAATATAAATCATAATCAACAAAAGGAATTGAAGACATGAATTAAGATAGATATGATAATCAAACCATTACAAGATGTTTATGGAATGAATTAAGTCTTCTAATTTGCTGGCAAAACACCTACCCAACCCTTTAGTCGGCCTTAGGGTTTAGGGCCTCCTAAAAACGAAGTTATGAGGTTGTATTTATAGGCAAAACCTTAACCGACCTTTATGATGGCGTCACTAATAACATGTGATGCCATCACAGTGACATCTTTCGTGTGGTTGTAGATTTTCTCGTTCTGAACGCGTGAGCTGTTGAATCGTCGAAATTCGAGTTCGTAAGAAGGAGTTATGATCAAAACAATATCTGATATTTCATGCACACGTCGAATGATCATCTTTATCTAGAATCTTCTAGGGTTTCTTTAGGTCGGATATGTTATGATATCGTCGCTAAATATCTGACACCGTCTTGATCTTCGTTGTGACGGCGTCACGTTGTATTTGTGACGCCGTCTCTAGCCACTTTAGAGAAATTCTTGAGCAAAGTTGGTGTAGGTCCGTAGTCTTGTCCGTTTCTTCTCCAAATGAGCTCAAGTCATGTGTATTTCTTCCAAATGCCTTCGAATGCAAAATACCTGAAAAGGAACGATTAAGTACCTATTTTGGGCATAAACACACGATTTAAGGTTTTAAACGACCCCGAAAAAGTGTATAAAATGACACCTTATCAAATTCCCCTACACTTGGGATTTGCTTGTCCTCAAGCAAATCGGCTTTTCTACATAGACAATAACAATATGAGGGGTCATTTTACCTACTCTTTAAAAGTATTTTACAACACAACCTTCTAGACCTCAAAATTAAAAGCACGGAAAATATATACTAGCACCTCACATAAGTGTTTAAGATTCTCTCTTTCACTCAATTGTATAATAAATTATAACATAAGAGGGAAACGAAAAATCAACACTCATTACCTGTCATAGCATATAAATTACCATAGGCTTGGTAAAGGATCAAACCTCCACCGCTAGGCGCAAGCATTATTCATTATTATCTAAGAGGTCTTTCTCAAGGGTTTTAGGGTGTAGGTGTAAGATAACATATAACGAAAACAAAAACGGATGGGATACATTTCGGTGGTGACTTTAGGTGAATTTGGAGTAGAAGGGTTAGCTAATTATTTACACGACTACACGCTGGTTTGGTTGCTAAGCCAGGACTCGAACGAAGATCTACAAACTCTACAAAACCCTACATCAATCTCTTTATTTTTCTATTCTCATTTTTTTAAAATAACATAATACATCAAATGGGGTTTATAATACGTACCCTTACACTTGAGCTTTCACATGCTCGATATTTACAATCTAACTAATGACCCGTATTGAGGTGGGTCAAAATAACATGGCGACCATTTGACAAACATATAGAGGTATTGACTTAACTTTTCTTCCCTATTCTTCCGTGAAATAAATACTACCATGAATCCCAATCGTCCCAAAACTGTATTTACAAGGATAAGTACTTAGCAACCATGTACTCAATAATTAACTTGGGTTAAACACAATAATGTACTAAAAATGAGTACATACAAGGTAGACTAAGGCTTTTTGGGTGTAACGATTGGTTTAAGGGTTAACAATGCTCTTCATTAAAAGTTCGTCTTAACCAGAAAATTACGTGAACTGTGAAAGGATAGGCTCAGTGGGTCGTACTAGGGGTATCCCACACTAAAGGTGAGTGCATGGCAAGGGTGTGGGATAGTTATATGATTGATGTGACCATCATAACAATTATAGGTTTAAAACATGGGTTAATCCTAATGACTCTTATCAATAAAATCCTAATACTTACTATGCGGTCTCGGAATGCATCACAATAACAAGTTTTAAAATTTAATATGCTACCGATACACTCTCATAATCCTAAAATAACCAATACCAATGTTCCAGAAAAGGCGACAAAACCACG
>BQNB010054518.1:5179-39508 GCA_026074375.1 Tanacetum coccineum
TATTTGTTACAACAAATATGTTGTCTTGTGTGACATGATGTTGTTATTATTTGTTACTATAACAATAATAATCTGACATGATTCTTGCTTCCTTTCCTTTACATGTTTACAAATTTCAAACATAAACTTGTGATTTATTGATATCTTTTTATTATGGTTTTTAAGCAAATTTTACTAAGGGTTCGTTTGGTAGGACGGAATGAAATGTCAAATGAATGGGATAAACGCCGTAATGGAATAAACAGTGTAATGTAATGATTCATTACAATTATTCATCATGTTTGGTTTGTATGGCAAGACGTAATGAATCGATAATAAAAAGACTAACGTACCCATTGATTATAGAAAGTTTATTTAATGCTGTTAGTTAATTATGGTGTTTTATATAATTTTGATTCCATTACGGGATGTAATGAAAAAAAAAAGAGGTCCTAACGAATGGTTTTGGTGTAATGGGTCATTCCTTGTAAATAGTCATTACATCTTATAATTGTAAACAAACAACATTTTTTCATTACATCGTAATAATCTTTTACATTCCCTCTTTGATTACAACGTACCAAACACTACGTAAGAGAATCTTTTAGGTCGTGGCAGGTGTTTCAGCTGGATTGGATAAAGGGAGCGCGTTTGTCTCAGCCAATAGGAAGGCTTCGAGCATAGCTTGCGTTGTCATTCATGGCTAAGAGGAAACGTGTCCATGTGTAGTTGTACGATTTGGCGCAGAAATATTGGATGCCACGTTACCTAAATCGGGCCCACGCAATATTCTCTATTTGTAAGTTAGTGATTTGAAGGCTTAGGCTGCGTATCTGAGGCTACGCTTCAAACTGAGGCTGCATATCGAAGGCTAGGCTCTGAATGTAGGATTGGTTTCGTATGTCATTGGCGGATTCTTTTACGATAACCTGGTAAACTTTACGCCAATTGTCACATTACCTATTTTGTAGGTTAGTCGGAGATTAAGTATCGCCAATAGTGGGGTACACCATCATTGGGCTAAGCAACGGGTTAAACCTGAACCGAACCGAATAAACCTGACCGGACCGAAAACCGAAATTGACGATAACGAGAACCAAGGACCGAACCGAAGTTAAGAAACTGAAACCGAACTGAAGTTATAAGAGCGAAACCAATTCAGATAGTTGATGTGTATATTGCCTTATTTTGACCCGACTCGTACTGACCCAAGAAAAATCAAAACCGAAAACTATAATTATATAAAATCGAAAACCAAACCGAATTAGGTCAGTTTGGTTCGGCCTGGTACGGCTCGGTTGATTTTACTCGGCCTACACCATCATAATACAACAATGAAAAATAGAAAAAACCTTAAAATTTTCATATATCATATAAAAATGTAACGTGAGTCACGTTACATTTTTATATGATATTTTATAATGTTTATTGTTGAGAAAGGGAGTCACGTAGAAGCGAAGAGTTGGTCATCTATAGAATATTTCTTCTAACAAAACAATCAAGTCTTTAAATGATAAGGTAATATGTATACCATAAGTGGTAACTTAAATTAACATTATTGTGCAAGCTATACCTCCCAAGTATTTCTTCCATGAATGAATAGATCGCTGCCGCCCACCCTCCAATCACCACCTCTAAATCTCACCACCCTTTTTAATCATCATTCCTTCCATATCCATCGTGTCTACTACCTCTCTTGTGCGGATTAGTTATAACCCCTGTTTATTGAGATCCCATTTATTGGTTGATTTCTAAACGAGTGAGTTAGGCGAGATCTACACCTCCGTTTCCATTTCCACAGAACTCCCTTCAATCCAATGGCGGCCGACCATCATCAAAACGGATTAAACAATAGGCGTCCACGTGTTTCAAACGCTGATCTTACCAGTAAGATTTCTCATTCGATTTACGTTACTAATTTTCCTGATTCGGTGAACTCCCGTGATTTGTGGAAAGAATGTAGTGTTTATGGTACGGTGGTGGACGTGTTTATTCCGACAAAATTGTCAAAAGTTGGCAAAAGATTTGCATTCGTTCGCTTTATAAAGGTTTTCAATATTGATCGTTTGGTTGAGAATTTATGTACGCTTTGGATTGGTCGACACCACTTGTTTGCTAATCATGCTCGTTTCAGTAGACCTCCAAAACCTTCGATTACTAATTCCAACTTTCCTCTAGTGGGTATAACAAGTTCGGGTCTCCAAAAGTTAATGGGGATGCTGTCTCATTTGTGGCCGCGGCTAAAGGGGTTGCTAACTCGTTGATATCCCCCTCTCCAGCTTTGGTTTTAGATGACGAGTGTATTAAAGTCCGTGATTTTTCCAATTGTGCGATGGGAAAAATTAAAGACCTTAACTCGATTCTTAACTTACAGGATATTCTAGTTGATGAAGGTTTCGAGGATGTCAAATTATTCTATCTAGGGGGAAGGTGGGTAATGTTCGAATGTTCCAAAGTTGAAACTAAGCAGAACCTATTGAAGCACATAGGGTTTAACTCTTGGTTCCATGAGATTAAAGAGGTCCCTCATGATTTTGTTTGCGAGGAACGTGTTGTATGGGTGGATATAGAAGGTATACCGCTGCATGCTTGGTCACGAGAAACTTTCACTAAAATTGGTAAGAAATGGGGGGAAATGTTGGACCTCGAAGATTCCTCTAATTCTTCTTTTGGGCGTAAGCGACTGTGCATTTTAACAAATCATCCTTCCTCCATTCTTGAGACTTTCAAGATTATCGTTAAAAGTAGAGTCTTTATGGTTCGCGCTAAAGAATTATTTATGTGGAACCCTTCTTTTCAAGTTCTGAAGGAAAAGGATTACGTGTCGGATAATGATTCATTGCGTGGTGAGAAAATTAATGATATGCAAATTCATTCGAGTGATGACGAAGAGGAGGAAGAAGATGGTACTGCTAGTGAAGTTCAAAGAGTGGCTGAGAGTGTCTTTGGTGATAATTCAGTTGCATCCTCGAAACATAAGTCCCCCGCGGACGATCAACAGTCCGCTGATCCTTTTAAAATATACGATCTTCTTAAAAAGCCAGCAGTGGAGTTGAAGGACCCTTGTCAATCCTTGTCTCACCCTCCGGGGTTTACACCTTTGGTTTCTGAGGTAGGGAATCATCCTAATGAAGAGAATGGAGACAATATGAATAATGAAGTTTCTCCTAGGATTAGTACTAAAGTAATGAATAAGTCACAACAAGTCCAAGAGGAGATTTCGTATAATTCAGTTGGTCAAAGTAAGGCAAGTAAGGGTGGGTCTGTTTTGGGTGTTTTAGAAGAGGTAATTAAAGTGGGGCAAGCTATGGGGTATTCTATGGAGGGATGTGAAAAGGATGTTGAGACTATTATCGGGAATCAAGGAGATGACATTGGTTTTAAATGAATATTATGTCCATCAATATTCAAGGTCTTGGTCACAAGACTAAAAAGGAATGGGTGAAAGAGTTATCTTCTAAAAATAAAATTAATTTCATTGCTATTCAAGAGACTATGATGGAAAACGTTTCGCATATGGAGGTAAAATTTACGTGGGGCAATTCTAACTATGATTTCGTGTAAAGTGATTCGTTAGGTTGTTCAGGGGGCATTTTGTGTATTTGGGAGAAGTCGATTTTTAAAAAGGAGGATGTTACTATTTCGGATTATTTCGTGGCCATTTATGGGACGTGGATCCCAAATAAAGTTAAGATTCTCTTTGTAGCGATATATGCTCCGCAGGATCCTAAGTATAGAAGGATTTTATGGGATTACATCTCAATCTTGATTAGTCGTTGGAATGGAGAAGTCATCCTAATGGGCGATTTTAATGAGGTTCGTAGTAGTAATGAAAGACGTGGATCGTGTTTTAATTCTTGCAATGCCAGGTTCTTTGATAACTTCATCTCTTCATCGAGTCTCGTTGATGTTAAAATGGAGGGTTATTCGTTTACCTGGTCCCATCCGTCGGCGAATAAAATGAGTAAGTTGGATAGGTTTCTTGTTTCCGATGGGGTTATTGATTTATTTCCTTCTATCACGGCATTTTGTCTTGATAGACATTTATCTGATCATCGGCCGATTTTACTTTGTGAAGTTAAATTGGATTTTGGTCCGGTTCCTTTTCGGATGTATCATTCTTGGTTTAATTTCGTTGGTTTCGATGATATGGTGGTTCAAACTTGGAGCTCTTTATCTTTTTCGGATAGGAATGGTATGGTCCGTTTTAAAAAGAAACTTCAGGAACTTAAGAAGATAATGAGGGTTTGGATTAAGGATAAAAATAATCATCTAGCTAATACCAAGCGCAATATCTCTGATGAGTTGCATCACATTGACAAAACTTTGGATGCTGGTGGGTTGTCTGACTCTCTGTTACTTAGGCGCAATGATTTGAAAGGCCAACTTCATGATATAAAGTCTATGGAGGTTATGGATATGTGAAGAAAAATGTTATTTTGTTTACAAATGCATCGTTTGTCAAAAATGTATGATTTTAATTTAATGAAAATTTTAATATTAATTAATTGTTTTATAAAAAGTTTGTACATAATAAAAGTAATGCGTTAGCGAGTTTTAAAACTTCATATCTGTTATGTTGTCGTCTCGTTTTATACGTTCTTATGCTCCACGTTCCGTATTAAATTGATTTACAAAATATAATATTTATAAAGTGTAACCCACTGCTGAACAGTAACTTTTACTGTTCATCACTAGTTAGTTAAAATATTTTTATTAAAATCTAATTATTTTAGGAATTGCATTAAATCATAATGCGTTGTTTATAGTTGCGTTTTCGAGATCCTGATGCTCCCATGGGATTCGTATAAGAAAAATTTTATCAAAAATATTACAAATTTTAAATTTAAGTCCCTGTATCGTAAACTAGGAAGTTTTTATATTATAAAGTTTATAAACTATATTTTTTTAGAATTAAATATTATATTATCTTGTAAACTAAGTAACTTGTTCGTCTATAATTTACGTTTTTTAGAGCTAAGTTCTTTTTGTCCGTGGGTTAGTATTAAGGAAAATTACAATAAAAGTATATTTATACAATTTAATAACCCTGATGAACAGTAACTTTTTTGTCAATCACAAGTTTATATAATTATTTTTATAAAGTTAATAATATACTAACTTGTAAATGTGTATTTGTTCGTTATAATTTCGTTTTTCGAGTTCCTTAACATGCTAACCGTTCTTGTAATTAGCAATATTTTTTATAATATTACTAAAACATAAGATTTATATTTCGAATTTCAAAATATATATAAAGACATATTAGGGTTTCTAATTATAAGTAGTTTACATTCATTATTTAGGAATCCTTGCACAATTATTTTCCAAGTGATTTACCAAGTGTTGTACCGTATATCTTACATGTATTTAGTCCTCTAAATGTCCATGTCCTTTGTCCATATGAAATCATCATATACTTTATACAACTTTAAAATAAAACTAGGTGGTGATTAACTAATGCAACAAATATGTAAACAATAGGAAATTAATAAACGAGTATTGAAAACTTTAAATAGACCTTATAGGAATCAAGTAGGATGATGAACACAAGATGTAAACCCCAATCAAGCCTTTAAAATCAAAACCCTAATCAAGAAAACCCTAAATATGTTTTCTTGATAAATCCTTGCTAAACCCGAATCCAAGCTTCCCAACACCTTGAGTAGTCTTAGGTAACCTTAGATTAAACACTTGAATGCTTGGAATACCTTGGATGCAAAATAAAAATGAAACCCTAATTGTTGAAGGTATGCCGTGGGTTTGGAGTGGAATAAGAGAGTGTTCTTGCTTGATTTTTCTTGTTTGGAAGTATAAGAGTGGAATTATGAACCTAGGTCTTTCCTTTTATAGCATAAGCAAATCCATAAACCACTTAATGAAACCATGAGCTTGGAAAATGGTTTAGGGTACATGAGCAAAGTGCTCTCCTCCTCCCTAGGCAAAACCCACGGCACAAGGAGGGGGGAGAGTACACTTGACATGCCAATCTCTAGTAACTTGAGCTTAAGGTACATAATGTAAGGTTTACATGTTGTAAAGAAAGATTTAATAGAAATTAAATCACTTATTTCATGTGTGCAAGCTCATATCCGGTTCTCAAGAGTTATAAGTGAGGAAAATAAATAAATTTTGAGTATTGGGTATAAACGTGGGTATTTGTTTAAGTGTAGATAGGTAAAGGTGCTTCCGGGTACGACCGAATGTAATTTATTGCGAAACGTAAGCGTTTTACGTAACCAACAAAAATAAATTATGAAAAGTTATAAATTATACTCCTAATAATCATATAACACTTGCTTGATGTCAACTTTAATTTGTTTGATGTCCGTTTACATTGATCATTGATTTTTAGTTTACGCGATTTAACTATAAGATAATAATTAAAAGCGAACGCGTAAAACTCTAAAAATAAATAATGGAATTTATTAAAGTTGAAAATAACCTGAAAATGAGAAATGTTACAGTCTCCACCCGTTAGGAGAGCCTTGTCCCAAGGCTCAAGATGCAACATTCTTCGAGGGTGTGGTTTTTGTGAAGAGGTGCGGATACTTTCCTCGGAACTGATCTTCGCGTTCCCATGTGAACTCTGGACCTCTCTTGGAGTTCCATCGAACTTTGATGATGGGAATACGACTTCGCCTTAGCTTCTTGATCTCACGCTCCAAGATTTCCACTGGTTCTTCAACAAAATGGAGTTTATCATCAATGTGTATTTCATCTAACGGAACTGCCAACGGCTCGTCAGATAAACACTTCTTTAGATTGGATACATGAAATGTGCTATGAACCCTGCTTAACTGTTGTGGTAGTTCGAGTCTATAAGCAACGGTTCCCACTTTGGCTACAAAGCTAAGCAAGCAATAAGCACAAATAAGCAATTCTACAGTAGATAACTCAAAATAAAAAATGAAGAAATACATTACAAAAAAACCTTGCTTAAACAGGGCAACCAAGTGCTCTTAGAGCTATTCTACAAGCTCTAGCTTGTTAGAAACAAGCTAGTAAAACCCATAAGCTCTTCCATTGTAAGCTTATCATCCATTTGAGCTTTTTGAGTGATTTTTGGTGAAATATGACTTAAGCTTTATAATTTATGGAAAAACATACAATGCTTAAGTTAACAGCTTAAGAAAGTTGTAAAAAGAGCTTTTGTGAGCTTATGAAATAGTTTTAAAACATAATAAACTTTAACTTAGAAACGGGGTAAAACATAAAAATTTCAATCTTTCATTAAACTTAAAATCATTACAAGGCTTTTAAGAAAACATTACAATAAGCAAAAAAAACTTAAATTATAAGCTAAAAACTAAAAAAAACTTAGATGCCCAAAGGCTTACAAATGAGCCTATTTATACTACACTAATAAAGGTTCTAGGTCTTGTGCTTCTTTGCTGAGAGGGCTCAAGCCTGTGTTTCTTGTGTGAGAGGGGTCACAAAGTAATCCTAGCCATTCAATTTGAGTAGTGTCCAAGCCAATTGATCTTGTCTATCCATTCTTTGTCTTTTTTATAGACAAATTAGAGTGTAGAGGATTGCCAATGTGGCAATTAATGGGATAAGGTGTGGGGTGTGTAGACAAAGTAGAGAAGAAAAGGGAATAGTGTTGTCTGTTATTTGGCGGTTAGTGGAGACAGGGTAACTAAAAAGATGTATAGTGGTTCCCGCTTTATTTGAAGTTTGGGAAATGGGCAAGAATGGTCCCTCAAGGTTATACATTGTATTGCAAGTTTAGTCCTTGTGGTGATACAACCTTGGTCATTGGAGTTTAAAAATGTTTGCACCGTTAGTCCTTAAAGGACTAACGGGGTAAAGTTTGAGGGGTTGTGTTTAACGGGAGTGTTATAAAGGTGTTGGGCCTGTTTGTTGGGTCGGGTATGGTTAAAAGAAAGGTGTTGGGCTTTTATAAGGATTAAAGGTTTATGATAAGAATTTAGTAAATTATAAAGAGGGCTGAACCCAGCCCACTAGGTGGTACGGGTGGGCCCAGCCTTTAGACAATTTAGGTTTTTGGGTTTTGGATTTTCGGATGCCTCATGTTCAATGCCCCTGCCCGGTTGACTTTGGCTTTTTGACTTTTGGTTGACTTTGACTTGTCCTTTTATACTTCTCATGGTCTTTCCGTTCTCCGCTTGTTTTGCTGTTTTTGGCTTCGATTTTTGTCCTTTTCTTGGATATCCGTTACCTGCATAATACAAATGCAAAACATACAAAGACAATGTATTTTTGGTACGTTTTTAGTCATTTAAGTCCAGTTTTAGTGGTGAAAGGAATGTGTAATTAAACACATACCAGGAACCTTACCATCTACGCAACCCAACTTAATATAATTGCCCGATCGGTTAAGAGAGGAATTCTCTAACCACACAACCATCCTCACAGGATCTCACATCACATCTACACTACCATCTACATAACTATCCAGACTTACATCCTTAAATAATACATACAAGCAACAATGATCAATGCAATCAAAGTCACAAGTCCACGTGTGTGTTGCCTTTATAATTAGGGAGAATTACATGTATATCCTTCTTCAAGTTTAATATTACGTCAATATCCTTCTCACTTTTGTAATTACATTAATATCCTTCTCAAACTTTCAAATTCTCATATATATCCAAAAATCAATTTTATCATAATTATATTAATTTCTAATTTTAAAAATATTATTTATCTTTTATCTAATATTTAACTGACTAAATTACCCTTCTTACCAAACCTACTCATAAGACTCTCTTTCATTCTTTCTTTCATTTCCCGGGGTTGACTTTGGCTTTTTGACTTTTGTTGACTTTGACTTTGTCTTTTTTACTTCTTATGGTCTTTCCGTTCTCATGCTTGGTTTTGTCGTTTTGGCTTCGATTTTTGTCCTTTTCTTGGATATCCGTTACCTGCATAATACAAATGCAAAACATACAAAGACAATGTATTTTTGGTACGTTTTTAGTCATTTAAGTCCAGTTTTAGTGGTGAAAGGAATGTGTAATTAAACACATACCAGGAACCTTACCATCTACGCAACCCAACTTAATATAATTGCCCGATCGGTTAAGAGAGGAATTCTCTAACCACACAACCATCCTCACAGGATCTCACATCACATCTACACAACAACTACATAACTATCAAGACTTACATCCTTAAATAATACATACAAGCAACAATGATCAATTCAATCAAAGTCACAAGTCACGTGTGTGTTGCCTTATAATTAGGAAATTACATAAAATCCTTCTTCAAGTTTAATATTACGTCAATATCCTTCTCACTTTTGTAATTACATTAATATCCTTCTCAAACTTTCAAAATTCTCATATATATCCAAAAATCAATTTTATCATAATTATATTAATTTCTAATTTTAAAAATATTATTTATCTTTTATCTAATATTTAACTGACTAAATTACCCTTCTTACCTAACCTACTCATAAGACTCTCTTTCATTATTTCTTTCATTTTCATCTAACCTATTCATCTTCTTCTAGTCCCACCATTTTTGTCACAACTGATCTATAACTCCGAATGTAAGTTCTTATTTTATTATTGATTTGTATTGAATAAGGATATGTGATCAAACATGTACAGTTACGCATCTGCTTGATTTATGTTTAGTTTATTGTGTATCATAGGAACAAATATGTGTGGTTATCCAAGTCTTTTTTATTTGTGTTTTGTTTAATTCCTTTCATACGAACACTATCTATATGTCTATATTATACTTTGTTTCTTAGTTTCTTTTTTTGTGTACAAGTTGGGTGAATATCATCTTCATATTGTTGTTGTGTAATTTGGTTTATGTCATTTCATACGAACACTATATATATATACATATATTACAGATGGTGTGTTGTTGTTTGGTTTATTTGTGTTTGGTTCAATTCAATGTATTTTATAGAGAGGCTTGGTTAAAGACGAATAATATTGTTGATACTAGTATGAGCGACTCTTCAGGAACAAGACGAGATAACATTCTTCAATCACCAATAACTGAGTAAGTTTCTACCGGTTATTTTGGTATGATAATGCTTGGTTTTATTTGCGCAATTGTTAACATTTTTTGCACCTAATTGGTTGTTTCCATTTGAATATACACATGGTCAGGCAAGTAGCACTCAACTACAAGCTTAATTTGAAATATGGAGGGCTATTTCGATTAGCAAGAAACTCGAGTAAGATGGTATACTGTTTTGGCAAAAGAAAGTGTATTTACATAGACATGTGCTCATACAACTTGAGTCAACTGGTTGAAGAAGTGAAAAAACATTATCTATCGCATAGCGATGAAGTTTTGTCAATACTTTTTGTTGACAAGTATGCAAAAGAAAAAACTTTTATTCAACTTGAAACTAGTGAGAATTTTTAGTTGATGCTTAACTTGTATGATGAGGAAAAAGAACTCACAATATATGTGACAAAAAATAATCAAATGCCACAGAGGTGTCAAAATGAAATTGCTTTTGTACCTGATGGTGAAAATGGTTCGGACTCGGATTATCAGAGTGAAAATAGTTACCACAACCTTCATAGTAGTGATGATGAACATGACTTCAAATCTGATTTTAATGTTCACTCGAATATGAAGAATAGTCCAACTATGAAAGTGCATCAAAGGTTTTCCGACGTGAGTTAGCTTTAGAGAGACGTTGAAACCAAATATGCAATCATAAATGAATTTGAGTACACAATTAAGAAAAGTGATTTGACACGATTGACGGCATGTTGCGAAGATACTAAGTGCGAGTGTAGGAATTCATCGTCCCCTATGGAAGATAAAATTCCTTTTCAAGTAGTATCTAGTATCTGGAACTAATATACATACAGAAATGGGCTACAATTTGCAAACTGAAATTTGTCCTTTATTTACAAATGTGCATGTCCAAGAAGTTTGGTAGGAAACAATTCGTGTACTCGAACAAACAATTTGTGCTAATAAGCGTTGCTCATAAGGTGGATAGCAAATGTGATGTCGTGATAAAATAAAATCTGATGAGATATATCTGCAACTGACATCAGAAGATGGCTCAAGACGACTTACAATGTTGATTACCGTAACATGAAGAATATAGAGGTTAATGAACAAGCTTACATGGCACATGTATTGGAAGTGGGAAGATAGTATTACAAATGGATGTTTCAGGAAAGAACTACTAACTAAAACAAATGGGAGCATTATTTGAAATTTCCTTTGTAGAAAAAGGGAGACCAAAAACATTCCAACGGTTTTTAATATGTTTAGAAGCTTGTTTAAGGAATTTATTGCTAGATTGACGGCCTTCAATAAAGAGTCATGACGCGTAGCCATCTGAAAGGGAATTCTTCAATAGAGTACTACTGCTGCTGTAAGTAGTGACGGTAAGAATAGTACATTCCATTGCAGATGGTGGTGCTTGAGATCAAAGAAAATACAAATTCATGGGAGTGGTTTCTAAAGTTACTAAAAAAGGCAATTGGGACACCTAATGGTCTTGTTATATCATCAGACATGCAAAAAGGGTTAGGTGCTGCCATAACACAAGTTTATCCTGATGTAGAACATCGAGAATGCATGAGGCATATGTATAGCAATTTTAAGAAACAGTTTCGTGGTGACTTTTTCAAGTTCAACATATGGGGTGCTGCAAATACCTATAGTCAGATCACTCATCAAAACCGATTACTTAGGGAAAATTTCTAAGTAAGTAAAGATGCGATGTGTATCTTAATGAGCATCGTAATAAAATGGAGTAGAAGCAGTTTGGCACAACATCTAAGTGCGATTATATACAAACAAAGATTTCAGAAAGTTAAATTCCTTGGAATTGTGTGATGTCCCGCTTCGCGATCGGAGGCTTGATCTTCTAGATCATTAAAGAAATGCTTAAGGTACTTTTAAGAATAAAAGACAGAATGATAGAAATGGAAGGACATTATATCCAGCTGCTAGGAAATATTATAGACGAGTCAATATCAAAGGCAAGTATCAATCATGTCCAATACCTATATTTAATCTGCTGAAACATATCTATATGTAAAAATTAAATTTTGCTTATAATTTGGTTAATTTATTTCCAGTAGAACTTGGGTGAATACAAGTTAATAGAAGCAGTGACATCGTGCTGAGGAAAAGACAAAGGAAAACGATTGGATTTATTTGTATGGATACAGATGAAAATGTAGTGTCGTGTTGTCAAGTTAACAGGTCTTACCCTTGTTTACATGCGGCCTTCCTTAAAAAGCTATAACAAGAGATCCAAAACTGGTGACAGTTAAGTTTATCCTTATTCACAATTGATAAATTATTTTAAAGAGCCTATGCTTTAGATGATACTCCAATTCCCGATAAAGATACAAAGGGCAACGATTAAAAGATAACAATGATAAGCGATCTACCCACAATGTTTACCAAACGCCCTGTTGGACACCCAAAAAGAATAGAAATTTTGCCACATGAGAACAAGAAAGACGCAAATGTAGACGATGTGGTGGATATGGACACCTTTAAAAAACATGCAAAAGATCTCCATCTGATGCGAGTACATCTCAAGTATCTCCATCTGATGCGAGTACATCTGAAGTACCTCCATCTAAACCATGTCAACCACCCCCATGTAAACGGTAAAATAGTTCTCGATCGTCTATTATATAGTTTTGAGAAACAATATTAACAATTTGTGAATGCTACTGATTTCTTTTTTATATTTCAGGGGACGAGTGAAGAACAAAAAAGCTGGTGAAAGTAACAAGTCGAAGACAAACTAAAGAATCTCGATGAAGGAGCTGTTAGATTTTCTAGTCACTTGTTTAAGAGATTATCATCAAGAACTTCTATTAGTAGTGTACTGATAATTGACTTGAATAGTACAATATCGAAGATTTGGAGTTATTAATTTTTCACGATGATTTATCATGGATTGATTGTAAGTATTTATAATGCAATTAAAACTGATTTTGATTTTAGTATATCATTTTCTGATTCCGACGATGAAGATTATACTTTTATATGTGACAAGGATTCGTTTTCTTATAAATTAATTCCTTTTGATGATTTAAAACCGAAACCAGTAAATGACCATGTTAAAATCAATATTGAATTGTGTTCAGAAAACATTGATATCAAACCAATGGATAGTGTTGTTTGCATAAGCTATGACACCACTCCCATTGAGTTTGATAAAAACATAGAGACAAATCAAGACGATAAAAGCAAACCGTCAAAAATAAATAAATTCATTCTAGTCGTCAAAGTGATAAATCGGAAAAGTTTTCACGAAGGGAAGCCAATAATTTCTATAATTAAAAATCTATATGTGCTGTTTGGCATTCCCTTCGACCCCAAGTGGTTTTATAAGGATGGTGTTTACACGAAGAAATTGCGAAGGCCATGGTACGTTTTTCTTTACTTTATAAAATTTAGGGAAAATTTGGTCTTCAAGAATGAATACGAATCTCAAAATTTTTTACCGCATTTAAAATCTTGGAGTCCGATTCTCAGCTATTGATATTTCATCACTTTCAGATCCTAATCACGAGGTAATGAGCCTGAACTCTTCCCTATTCTTTTCATTTTTCGAGTTTGATTTTCAATTAGGATTAGGGCTAGGCTTAGATTTATGAGTTTTCGCCGTATTGTCATTTAGTGCCTTACTATGCACCCCTTATTCTCCTGCAATTGCCTTAAAGTTTTTGTTTTTTATGTTTGTAGGTCAAACGGGTAAGAATGGGATACCCATTCTTCATTTTCAACTGCAGTATTGATACGGCGTATCTAGTAAAATAGATACGGCGTATCGAGAATTTTTACCTAAATTTTAAATCAGTACGACATATCCATTGATCTATACGGCGTATTGACATTTTTGAAAATTCTACCCTTTAACACCCTATACGCCGTATCTAGTTGCCCGTATTGAACTAATACACCGTATTCCCTATACGCCGTTGATGAGGTGTCATTTTATACACTATTTCGGGGTCATTTAACCCCTCAAATCATGCAAATGTGCCCAGATTATATGCTTAATCATTTGTTTTCATATTTTTAGCACTTGGATGACATTTGCAGGAAATACACGTGACTTGGGCCTTTACAGGAAATACGAAGTGTGGAGACGGCGTCGCAGATTTCAAGCGACGTCGTCGGGATTTTCAAAGTGACGGCGTTATGGATTTGACAACAGCGTTAGGACGTAGCCGAATTAAAGTAGCTCTAGAAGATACCACGTGGCGACAGTGTCACGATTACAATACGACTCCGTCGCACCGCTTTTCCTATATATACAAAACCGATTTTAGGGTTTTTAGTGTGTAGCTTTTGGGAGACGAACCCTACCTTTTATAGTCGAGTTTGGCAGCTTTTTAGGCCGTCTTCAGGGCCTCAAAACCCTATTGTAACAGTCTTCAATCCATGTTTTAATCAAGTAAAGTTTATTTATCCCTTTAATCTTTCAACATGTCTATGTTGTGTTTGATTAATTCATGTTCTTTACCTTCTTATAACATGATAGGCTAGATACTTTAGTATTTACTTATGATTGCATGAAACTTAGATTGTAGATCCTTTTAATGTTGCTTCTTGTGATGGATGTGCGCGTTAGGCTTTAGAAAACTAGCCATAAGATATTAAATTGGCATAGGCATCTAGGGAAACGCGAGTGTGTAGAAAGGATACCATCGATAATAGTCTCCATACTACCTTACCCCTAATATGGTTGATCCCTCTTAAGATATTTCAATTACATTTAATATACTCTTAGGGGCCTTGTAATAGTGTTCATACTACCTTAATTGTGTGGTGCCTTAACGAAATATTAAATAGACGACGGGTTCGTGTAATTCGTTCATGACTTAGGAAATACTTACACAGATCATCACAAGTGTGACAAAGCAACATGATTAGGAGAAGCAATCTGAGGAGTAGTGCATGATTAAGTAAATACGTTCATTTATCATATAAGTTATCACCAAAGTAGTTTAGATTATTATTAGTTTAATTAGATAAAAACAAACCAACCTCTCAAACCATGATATTTACCTGCTTTCATAAAAACATAAAAATACAAAAAGAATCTTCTCTCAACCCCGTAGAACTTTGTTAGATTCTAATCGAGCCTTCTCAACCTATTCCCCTATAGAACGATAACAACCCCCGAGTCTTGCCTATACTACACTGCAACGATTAGGTGCACTGTCGAGGGAGATGTAAAACTTCTTGTTGAAGTCTAATGAAAACCGCATCAAGTTTTTGGCGTCGCTGCATGGGGAATAGTTTCGTTTTGACCATTGTTTAGCTTAGGTCTACTCGCTTGATTCCTATTAAGTGAGAATTTTATTTTTGGTATATTAGCTTTCTCATAGTCTATCTTTTCTTTGTGCCTTTTGTTTGTAACTCTTTCGTTCACCATCATGATTTATAAAAGACCACCTTCCACACCCTTTCAAAAACCACCAAAAACCACAACCTTCCCATTCCAAAGATATACCTTGGTGTTCTAACAACATCAAGATGAATCTATCTACGATGCGTGGACTCGTTTCAAAAACTTAATCCAAATATTCCCTCATTATGGCCTACATTTATGGTCCCTCACTCAATTCTTTTATGATCATGTCAATGACTATACCCGAATGGACCTTGACTTTGTAGCAGACAGGAACCCTAGGGAATTAAGTGGTGAAGAAGCATGGGAAGCCATAGAAAATTTTGCCCAAGGCCAAAGAGAATAGGACAACCCACCAAACATTATTTCTAAACAAGAAGTAGCAAATTTAAAGGCTCAAGCAAAAAGATTGTTTGAAAATGAGAATGTTTGGGTTGAGATGCATAGAGGTATAGCATGGGATAAGGTGGAAAATACAGACCCACAAAGTACCCCACAAGTCCTCCTATTATTTAAGAAATACACACTGCCCGTGACTTACCTGGAAGAAGTAGAAGAGACTTTAGGAACCTCGATAGGTAGAACCTTTAGACGAAACACAACTAGAGGATTTAGGCTTGAATACATGTAATCATGACCTTCCTTTTAGTTCTAGAGAAGTTCCTAGTTTTGATGGACCGGAGCCTCAACCACAACACTTACCTAATTGTCCACCCTTAGATGTAAGTCTAGGAAGCAAAAGAGGCCTCAAACCACCCATCGAATCACATAGTCTTGATAGTTTTAGGATGAAGGTATTAGATAATTTGACCATTCATACAGATCTTTGACCATTCTATACACCAATCTTTCACCTCACTTGGCGTCTTCTCCCCCTAGGATGCGTTTTGCTTTTATACCATTATGCATTGATGATCCTAAGAAAAACATTATGGATTTAAACCAGGTTTATTAGGACAAGGTGGATCCCTAGGTGTTGATTTTTCAATTTAGAGATGGGTAGAAATGATGGTAAATTCGATTATAAGAAGTTTATTTTAGGAAGGGAGGACCTAATTGACCCGTTATGGGCCAAAAGAAGTAAAGACGGTTAGGATTAATGACACACCACCATTGGGAGCATATAATTCACCAACCATTTTCCAGATGTGGACCCCTTTCACAACGATGGGTGTACCGTACTATCACCCGACACTATCTCAGTGTTAGGGGAACCTTCCCTTTATTTGTTAAATAAGGGGTAGAGTCTAGGCTCATGACTCGAACAAAGACAAGCGCCTCTGGAAGGCAACCTAAAGCACGTCTCATTTACCCACTCTTTTAATGTCATGCATTTTTATGAGTGTCTTGTGTGTTTTAAATTTTAGTATTTGTTTTTTTATATGTTTGAATATTGTTTGATCAGCTTTATTTGTTTTAACCTGTCTTACCTGCAATCAAGTGATTTTGCATCAAATAAGTGTAGGGGATTAATTCGCGTCAGTTTCGAGTCATATGATTGTAATGATTAATCTCAGATTTTATGTAATATTTTATACAGGAATTAACAAATAAAATTCCGTGTAGAAAAATTTTCAAAAAAAACAAAGAAGAAATCTTCATAGTGGCCGAAGACGGCGTTAGGAATTGTTAACCTGACGGCGTACACCATCAACCACTTGAAAATTCGAAAATTTAAATTATTTTCAAAAAATAAAATGTGCAATATCTAAAATTTGTAATTTTGTTATAAACCCGCAAAAACCTATGATTATATCATCACTTTCATCCTATCTTTACTGCTTTCATAGAGTCAACCCTAAAAGTTTTGTTGTATATACCATTATCTTGCCAATTTTACGCTTGGTGTAGTTGTCATTGTCTTTGATTTACAGGTTATATTTGATAAGAAGAAGCTTGAAAGTTCTTAGGAAGTTTCATTGGACGATTCTTAAAGGACAATTAACCGGTCATCGCATGTTTCTTCTATATTATTGAGCAAACCAGGGAAGTACTAGTTTCTTTTACTTGTTTTCTTTTCCCTTTATTTGTTTTAAGGGTACTTTTAAACAACATTGGTGGACAATGTTCAACTTAAGTGTAAGGGGAAATAAGCCTTAGAAACTATTCCTTTAATTTCCATTTGCTTTGTCCTTAAAATGATGGGTAATATATCGAAACATAGCGTAAAAGGTAATTTTGACCCAAATTTAATTTTTTTTATGACACATACCGAATGTTATTGGTATTCGCTATTTTATACATATCTTTTACCTTGAAAAACGAACCCAAAAGACCAAAAACATAATTAAAATGGCAAATATATGCTTGTTTTTGTGTTTGTGTATGTGCAGGTACGGATATCAGAAAAGGACAAAAATAAAAACAAAACCAGACAAAACCAAGCACGAGAATGAAAAGAGCGCAAGAAAACGAGTCCAACGGTGCATTCGGATTTTATTGGGCCAGCCTGTAACCCATTTTATGGGCCGGACCAGCCCAAGCTCAACTTAAGCCCAAAAGGAAAAAATAGCCCAAACAACAAATTACAAAATCTGTTTTATAAATGAGTGACATCACCATGATGTCACTAACATGTGCCATGAAAATAAATAAGAGTTGGTCATGTGACCCTCCACTACTTTGGATGGGGCGAATAAGAATGCAACACGTGGCAAAGGTTGTATAAAATTGCAAATTGTGTTAGCAGCATGAATCCAAAGGACGAAATTTGGCGTATGAATTAAGCAGTTAAAGAAAGGCCACGTGGAGCTCTATCGACGGCTGATTTTTCTACTCAATTTTGGTGATCCGTGTGTACAAGAATGGAGGCATATGATTGGCTCAATTACTACCCAATGATTGGAACAAAATATACACATTTTCCCCTCAACTTGGCTATAAAAAAGAACCCACTCCTCTCATTTTGGGTTGGTTAGATTGAGGATTTAATTTTTCTACTTTTTAGCTTATTAGGAGTAGGATAAATTTTAGCTTATTTTTGTTTATTTGTAAATGCTTATTCCAGCTTATTCGTTCAGCTTATTTGTAAAACTTAGCTTATTGATTGTTAAATGTAAGTTGATGTTTGAATATTACTCATGGCTTATTTCTTTTCTTTTTTCTTCTATATCGAGCTTATTGATAGTAAGCTTTTCATAAGCATATTTCTGGCATATTTTGCAGCTTATAATAAGAAAGAAATGTAGATCGAATAAGCTTAAAAAGCTTATTTGTTTCAGCCTTTGTTTCCTTTATAAGTTTCAATCAATAAGAATTTTTTTTAAAATAAGTTTTTGTCTTGAGCTTATTTTCGAGTTTTTTTTATTTGAGGTTATTGATTTGTTAGTAGTGCTTAAAAGATTAAATCTTGGATTTGAGGATGGAATGAAATGCTTAATCATTAAAATTGAAATAAGCTTGTCGTTTGATTAATTGTCTGGCTAGTTGCTTTACTCATTTCACCTTACTGGTTCTTCAATTTTTTTTATTATTGAGGCACGTTTGGTTTAAATTAGCAAATTGGGCTATGTATTGGATTTGTGTTAATTTAATGTATTGGGCTTGTGATTGGATTTAGGCGTGTAGTAATTTTCAAACAGAAAGAGTAAACTTTGCAACTTTGATCTTTGATATAAACTGTTTCACATTAACAGTTTGTTTGTGTTATTTGTTTTTGGTACCGGTCTACTCATGAGGCGTGGAGCTTAAGGGCTTATTTAGCTAGACCGAATTTGATTATTTATTTTAGCTAAATAAGTTGGGTGGTATTCGTTTAATTGCGGGTCTCCAATTCGGTTCCATTTTCTAATCCTTTTTCAATACTTAGAGTAGATTTATTTTAATGTTTTATAATATGTTTGCCTATTTGATTTTTGCCATGCTTAGTGTAGATTTATTTTTGTCGTTAAATGCTTTGTTTGTTAAATTGTATTTCGTTATGAGTAGTGAGTAGTTTACTTGTGTTTGCTAAGTGATTAGTGATTTGGAATTTAGGTGCGAGTTTAAAAAGGTTTAAAAAATTAATAGTCATTAGAATTTTCCCAATTTAACTGCTCACGCTGCACTCGGCGCTCACGCCTTTACTGCAATTTAAATACTTGTTATTTATTTTAAAAAACATTTTACTTTACTTGTCATTTAATTTCTTAAAACTTGTTTTCTAAGGATTTTAATTCGTTAAACCTAAGCCTGCACTTAATGAACATTTCACGTCACTTAGCAAGCATATTTGTCATTTATATATTTTAGATTAATTTTAGTATAATCTCGTAGTTTTAAATCTTAGAATTAATATTAGTTTAATTTTTTAGTATAAAAAAAGTTTAAAACAAAAACCAAAAACTTGAATGACAATCAAGCTCGATTTACAACTTGAACGTAGATTTCCATTCACCTCTCGCCGAGGAAACGACCCGGGAGGTTTTTGAGATTGCTTTGGTTAATAGCGATTTTCTAGAACCCGGCGGAAATACTATACTATATTATTATTGATATCCTCATTATATATTATATATATTATATATAGTGTGTTCGGACGCGATCAATTTTTGGCGCCGCTGCCGGGGATGAGGTGTAGCGATTTTTACGGGATTATTTGTGTTCGAGCGTTGAAGATCCTTTCTTCGGAAAGTTTATTTTCGTTCTTATAAAAAATATAAAAATCCAAAAATATTTTTCTTCTTATTTTTATTTTTATTTTTCCTTTTCTTTTATAAATATTAAAAAATATATATATCAAAAATATTTTTCCTTCTTATTTTTATTTTTTCTTTTCTTATGTATTATTTTCAAAACCTAAAAATATTCTTCTCCATCCTCTTATCCGTTTAATTCTTTCTCTCATCCTCTTAATTGTTTAATTCTAAATGTCATCATATAACGGACTTAGTTGCTATTTATTCGGTGATCCGTTAGATGATATACTTTATCGACGGTGCTCATGCGGTTGGTGTGGAAACAAACTTAATGATGGATTTTGTTCATATTGTGCTTCTAAAGCTGGAAATTCATTCGCTTATGATCCAAACCCGAATTCTTTTGATAATTATCCGAATAATTCCGACTACTTTCCACAACCCTAGTTCGAGACATATTCGTGCGAGTTATGTGGGAACGATTCTCACCACGGTTATGATTGTCCATCACGTGTTCTGCTTGTCTATGAGCCGGAACCGTGCTACAATCAAAACTTTAGTGATAATTATCCACAAAATTCACCGAGTTTTTCTCAACAATATCTTTGTTGTGCTAATTGCGGGGGTCCTCACTATGATTATCAATGTCAACCGATTAATGGAACTTATTATGAACCTAATCAGAGTTATGATTACGGTTTTGACCAATTTCAACCCCCGAAATTCACCGTCAATCATCAAATCTTCAATAATCAAAATGAGTTTCTAAATTCTCAAAATAAGCTTATGGAACAAATGACAACCATATGTGATTTGGTTGGTCAAGTTATGCAAAAGAAGGAAGAAGAAAAGCGAATCGCGGAAGAACAAGCGGCTAAAATTAGTATTTCGAGGAAATTTCCGGTTTACGATGATGACGACGATGAGTATTCTATTCAAACTCAAGAATATCTCAAGAAATTTTCTTCTGCAAATACACCCGACTTACCAATCGAAGAACCCGTTAACTCTCTAAGTATGGGGGACGAGCATCTTGACACAATTCCGGCAACGGAATCGGACGAAGTAATAAAGTCTAGTGTTAAAGATCCTGTCCCAATCCCAAGTGAGTGCGAGGTTATTTCCGATGATGATTGTGATTTACCTCTTAATGATGATTCACCGGAATCTCATTTCACGACTTTTTCTAATCCTCTTTTCGATTCTAACGACGATTTCTCTAGTGATGATGAGTCATTATCCGAAGAGGAAATTCAAAAGGATGAATTTAAATATTTCTCCAATCCTCTTTACGATCTTGACGATGAAATTATCACTAATGAGAAAATTCTTCCTAATCAAAAGGATTTAGATATTGTCATTCCAATTCCACCAGGAATTGATGAACGTCGCTTTAACGCCGAATCGGATCTTTTAATATCTCTACTAAATCGTGACTCTCCGATTGATTCTACAAAGATCAATTTCATTTTTGATGAATTTTCTCTTCCTCGCCCTCCGGAAATTCCTTCTTCTCAATCTTTTTCTTAAATTCATATGGAAGAAATTGATTTGTTTCTTGATAATTCGATACCATCGGGTATTGATAATGATGATGACTCGGAAGGGGACATTCTTCCTCTTGAAGAATTACTTGACAATGTTCTCTCTCCCCTTCCCGAGAGTGATGATTTTACCGTCGATGTTGAGCCCGTAGCGGCCATGACGAATGATTTTGATGTTCTTAATAACGATGAACCTTTTGACCCGTGGCATCTTATCGGGATGGAACTTTCATGTGCTTTAATGTTTATTCAAACATTAATGAAAGCCCGATTGAGATTTTCTTTTCCATTTGCTTGGGTGACATTTTTGACACGATGTTCTTATGCCTAATCTTATAGACCACACCAATCCCTCTTTGTCCATCTTTTTGATCCTTTTGCTCCACCGTTTTCATCCGAAAACGAGGACAAAGTGTTCAACCCTGGTATTTTCTCTTCTCCTTTCTCATCTCATCGGGCCAAAATCACTTTTGATTTTTCTGAACGCCCGATGATGATTTCTGAAGGGGACATTCCTCACTTGGATGTCCCGTTTCTCCATTTCTATCCTCCTTGACCAAGCTCAAGTGTGGGGGATCGAGTCAGCTCAAGAACTCGTTAACAAAAAATAACGCTTCGTGGGTGGCAACCCATGCTTATCCTAGTAGTAATAGTATTTTATGAATAAGCGTGTGATTTTATAGCCTAAGTGTGGGGGCGTGCTTCTTTCTTTGGTTTGTGTATTGTTTTTGCTTGCAGGATTCCTTAAGATCATGAAGACCCGTGCTTGTTTTCAATCCTCCAGCATCCTTCCTTCGATCTTTGCTTAATTTGGAATCCATAATCCTGATCATGTATAATATATTGTTTTCCTTCACACTTTGGAAATTTTTTTGCATTTAGCCCTATCATTCCTAAGTGTGGGGGTAAAACCGATATTTTTGAACAATTGATGGCTAATGGTATCCATTCTAAGTATGGGGGGGGGGGGATTTCTATCGAAATGTGATCATACTTGTGCCTTGCTGTGTCCCGCGCAACTCCGTTTTGACCAAAATTTTAAATTTTATTGTTTTATTATGAAAAAAAAACTGAAAAATGAAATGATAAAATATAAATATATAGTTAATAAGTAGGCCCGTAGAATATAGGTACTTTTGATTTGAGACCGAGTTTAAAACGCTCTAGCTTCCCTTAGCTTTTTTTTTTAGACTTAGCGTTTGCTTAACTTTAAAATTTTGCAAAAACAAAAATGATAGTGTTAAGTAATGTTTGGAGTGCTAAACAAGGATTATTTGTGGAAATCTTAAGAGCTCAATGGTATGTAATATTGTCGCTTTTTCTCCCGAACGCTTCTAATTGACTAATAATACTGCTATCATTTGAAAATAGACTTTAAATCAACTATTTTTTTTTGTTGTGAATAAAGAAATTAGTTGAAAATTAATAAATTTAGAGTCTATAGTTTCAAATTTATAATTAAATTTCTAAAAATGTATTTTCTCTCGATGAATGGTATGCAAGAATAAATAAATAAAATAATTAATAACTAGAATAAATATCTCTGCCAGATAACTCATCGTGTCGAGCGTGGCCGATGTTGAAGTATACATATAAGGTTGGGGGCCGGTGTCAACATAAGTAGAATACCCTCGTTGTCACTCGCGATCGATGTGGTTGCGAGATAAAATAGGCACCGGTGATATATTAATGATATAAAAAAAATAAAAAAATAAAAAAATAAATAATAATGAATAATCATAAACCGAGGTCGAAATATGTTTCTACATCGTGTCTGGAGTCGTGGCCGATGTTGTACTTCTGAAAGGACCGAGAGTTTTAAAAGTTTATGTTGCATAGTAAGTGGGAAAATTATTTTTTTATAAAATTTAAAATGCTTTATGCACTAATACTGAATTTCTTTTATGATTTGTGTATTTTTTCAATAAGATATGTGTAAACGGAAAAACCATATAGATTTTGAAACCAAGGACCGTGATTCCTGGATACTAGTCTCCGTGAGGTTGTCAAAGCCCGGTTCACTAGCAGATGAGGTTGTGGATGAGCCCTTGAAACGAAAATCGCTACATGGATATCTCGCCATTCTAAATCATCTTCTCGGTGGAACCGTAAACATAGTTTTTGAATAACGTTGATTCCCAATGGTTGAGAAATTCGAATAGCACATTCACCAAATATTAATAATTATCGGGAGTGAAAAGTGTTTAACGAGTCACAAATATGAGTAGTGTTAGCATCCTAACTTGTACTTAGCAGTGATATCGTTTTAAGCTTAGTTTGGGGATTATGAAAAGTCAAGGAGAACGAAACTCCGTATTATTACAGCCTATTAAAATAAATTTATAAAAATTCTTATACATAGTTATTATTATTTAACAATAGGTTAAAACGGGGTCCTTGGCGAATAGAATGATTAATTGAAACCTTTTGATGACCTTTTCTTTCATGTTTGATTGTGAGGGGTCATAAGTTAAAAAAGGGGATAAAGTTATTTATTTTCGGTATGTTTTAGTTTACATCTGAGGGAACCAGATCAATGGTATATTGTGGGGGGATTTGATATTGGCCAAAATATACATATTTTGTACCCCGTAAAACACTATAAAAGGACTAAAAACACTAAAATATAGATAATTATGTTGCAAATATGTTTGTATTGTGTTTTTATGTCTTACAGGTAAAAAGGATTGAAAACGAAGGCAAAAACGTAATTTTCGGGTGACATTTCGACGACCGAATTCACATTTATCGAGATCGAAACTAAGTCTTGAAAATTCTCGATCACACACATTGAAAGCAGCACGAAAAAAACGAGTCCAACGTACCAGGGCCTTTTATATTTTAAAACCTTTTTATTTTGAACTTTTTTTCATCCCTGTTGACCTTTAGTTATAAATTGACCAACCTAGTTTAAAATAGGGTCTTATATTAAATTTTGCATATATATATTAAAGCTATGCTCTAGCCCACCGGCTAGAGCCATATGCTTCTATAGCCAAGGTCTCGAGTTCGATTCGGGTGAGGGATTTATTTCCCTCACGACCCGACCCGACCCAGACCCGGCCCATGACCCGACCCAGACCCGGCCCATGACCCGACCAGACCCGGCCCATGACCCGGCCCATGACACGACTCGACCCGGCCCAATACCCGACCCGGCCCACCAGTTGACTTACCGTCAACCACCGTTGACAGGTGGTTGACCGGTGGTCCGGCGGCGTTGACCACCGTTGACCACCGTCGTTGACCACCGTTGACCGGTGGTCCGGCGGCGGTTGACCGGCGGTTGACCAACGGTGGGTGAACAGTGAAAATGCCACGTGGCACCACTCAGGTGGTGAACATCTTGCGCTTCTAATATTGTGATCAGATGTGCAGGTCAGAGTACGTGGTCAGTAGCGTCATAACGAAGGTACTGTAGCAGTCGAGAGATGTCAGACACGTCAGTACGTAGGTACTGTCATGTGACGGCTAGACCAATCAGAGGGTTGACACTGGCACTCGGCTGTGTCAGTCCAGAGGTACTAGTAGCAGTCAGTACGAGTAGGCGTGTGCCAATCATATGCAATAAAGATGCGAGTTGGATGGAGTGCAAAATGACGAAAATAACCCATAGTATCCCGCAATATAAGTTGGAATGGAAGGCTTGTAAAGGACGAAATTGCCCTCCACCCACTTTGGGATATAAATACATCACACGCACTGGGATTGATTGAGATTTTAGTGAAGAAATTTTTTAGGAGAGTGAAAATTTTAGTGTGTTTTTTTTAGTGTAGGATAGTTTAGGAGTAGTATAATTTATTGTTTTAGCTTATTTGATAAAGCTTTTTTAAGCTTATTATTTTGCTTATTTAATCAACTCCTTGTGCTTATTACATGAAGATGCTTTATAAAAGGTTGTTTTGTTATGTTAATTTATTTTTTATTGCTTTATCTTCTATGCTTATTTTCTACTAATTTTCTTTTGCTTATTTCGTAAATAAGCTCGTGCTCATAGCTATATTTTTTGAACCCATCTCACTAAATCTATATATTCTAATAAAGCTACATCCATAGCTTAGTTAAGACTAGCATAATTTTAGATTTGTTTTTCGCTTTATGAGCTTTTGCGAGTGAGCTATTTTAAGCTTATACTTTTGAGAGCTTATTTTTTCTAGCTATATTGTTTTTTAGATCTATGATCCCATTAAATATACCCGTCTTTCCTTGATCACGTGATAGAACACCGTGGTTTCGGGTGGATTCGATCAAAAATAATAGATCTTATTATTTTATCTTATTTTCTAGCTAAAATTGTGCTTTTTTTAAATCTAGACTTATTTTTCTTAGATCTAAATGCGTAAATATACCCGATCCGAGTATCACTTGAGACTGACCACCTTAGTTTCGGGGATTTAGATCTAAAGTTTTTCATCTTTTTATTATCTTATTTTGAAGAGTAAACTTTGCAACTTTGATCTTTGATATAAACTGTTTCACATTAACAGTTTGTTTGTGTTATTTGTTTTTGGTACCGGTCTACTCATGAGGCGTGGAGCTTAAGGGCTTATTTAGTTAGACCGAATTTGATTATTTATTTTAGCTAAATAAGTTGGGTGGTATTCGTTTAATTGCGGGTCTCCAATTCGGTTCCATTTTCTAATCCTTTTTCAATACTTAGAGTAGATTTATTTTAATGTTTTATAATATGTTTGCCTATTTGATTTTTGCTATGCGTAGTGTAGATTTATTTTTGTCGTTAAATGCTTTGTTTGTTAAATTGTATTTCGTTATGAGTAGTGAGTAGTTTACTTGTGTTTGCTAAGTGATTAGTGATTTGGAATTTAGGTGCGGGTTTAAAAAGGTTTAAAAAATTAATAGTCATTAGAATTTTCCAATTTACATACCGTTATTTACTTTTAATGCAATTTAAATATTTTTCATTTAATTTAAAAAGCATTTTAATTTACTTGTCATTTAATTTCTTAAAACTTGTTTTCTAAAGATTTTAATTCGTTAAACCTAAGCCCGCACTTAATGAACATTTCACGTCACTTAGCAAGCATACTTGTCATTTATATATTTTAGATTAATTTTAGTATAATCTCGTAGTTTTAAATCTTAGAATTAATATTAGTTTAATTTTTTTAGTATAAAAAAAAGTTTAAAACGAAAACCAAAAACTTGAATGACAATCAAGCTCGATTTACAACTTGAACGTAGATTTTCATTCACCTCTCGCCGAGGAAACGACCCGGGAGGTTTTTGAGATTGCTTTGGTTAAAAGCGATTTTCTAGAACCCGACGGAAATACTATACTATATTATTATTGATATCCTCCTTATATATTATATATATTATATATAGTATGTTCGGACGCGATCAGTTATTAGCGTCTCATGGATAGGAATTTATATGACTAGCACAAAAACCCTCAAAATTTCATCCCAAAAATGTGAGGTTCGCCTTTAGATCTTTAGGAATTCGAGTATCCATTTTTGATACCCAAGATAGTTTATACCTTTAGCTTTCTCGAGTTAAGGTTCGAATGCAGTCATATGTGTCTATTCCGTCGTTACAGATGTGTACGTATGGTCTTTGTCGCCTTTTCTGGAGCATTGGTATCGGTATTAAATTATATTAGTGTACCGACGGTGTATTAAATTCTAGAACTTATTCTTGTGATGCATCCCGAGATCGCATAGTGAGAATTAAGATTTGCTAAATGATAAGAGACACTAGGATTAACCCATGTTTTAAACATGTATTCGTTATGATGGTCATATCGACTATATAACTATCTTACACCCGTGCTTCACACTCTTTTTTAGTGCAAGACTCCCCTAGTACACCCCTCCGAGCCTATTCTTTTCACGGTTCTTCTAATTTTCTAGTTAAGCCGGACTATTAATGAAGAGCATTGTTAACCCTTGAACCAATTGTTACACCCAAATCGCCTTAGTCTACCTTGTATGTACTCCCTTTTAATATATTATTGTTTTAACCCAAGTAAATTATTTAAGTACGCGGTTGCTAAGTCCTTGTAAATACAGTTTTGGGACGATTAAGATTCATGGTAGTATTTATTTCACGGAAGAATGGGGAAGAAAAGTTAAGTCAATACCCCCATATGTTTGTCAAATGATCTCCATGATGTGTTGATCCACCTCAATTCGGGTCATTAGTTAAATTGTAATTATGAGTTCTAAAACGCAAGTGTAGGGGTGCATTTATAAGCCCCAAGTGATGTATTATGAAAAAAAAGAAAAAAAAGAAAGAAAAGAAAAAAAGATGAGAAAAATAGAAAATAAAAAAGAAAAGAGATTGATGTAGAGTTTTGTATAACTTTGTTCGAGTCTTTGGCTTAGCAACCCAAATCAGCATGTATTCGTATAAATAATTAGCTAACCCTTTCACCTCAAATTCACCCAAAAAGTCACCCCCAAATATATCTCATCCGTTTCCGTTTCTGTTGATGTTATCTTACACCTACACCCGCAACCCTTTTAAAGACCTCTTTGATAGTAATGACTAATACTTGCGCCTAACGATGGAGGTTTGATCCTTTACTAAGCCTATGGTAATTTATATGCTATGACAAGTAATGAGTGTTAATTTTCCGTTTCCAATAGTTGTTATAATTTATTATACACCCGAGAGAAAGAGAGAATCCTAAACACCTATGTGAGGTACTAGTATATGCTTTCCGTGCTTTTAATTACGAGGTCTAGGAGGTTGTGTCGTAAACTGCTTTTAAAGAGTAGGTTAAATGCCTCCAATATTGCTATTGTCTAGGTAGAAAAGCCCATTTGCTTGAGGACAAGAAAATCCCAAGTGTAAGAGGTATTTGATGAGATGTCATTTTATACACTATTTCGGGGTCATTTAACCCCTTAAATCATGTAAATATGCCCAGATTATATGCTTAATTGTTTGTTTTCATATTTTTAGCACTTGGATGACATTTAGAGGAAATACACGTGACTTGGGCTCATTTGGAGAAGAAACGGACATGACTACGACTGTACACCATTTATCTTGAAGAATTGTGCATACAAAGCGTGGAGACGGCGTCGCAGATTTCAAGCGACGTCGTCAGGAACCGCGCGTCGCAGATTTCGAAGCGACGTCGTCCTACAGGATTTTACAAGGCGACAGGCTCATGGATTGGACGATGTCCGTTTTTAGGACGTAGCCGACTTAAAGTGAGATTAGAGATTCCACAGTAGCGATGGCGTCAAAGATTACAAACACGACGTCCGTCGCGCCCTGCTTTTCCTATATACACAAAACGATTATTTAGGAGTTTATTAGTGTGGTAATCCGTTTGGGAGACGAACCTAACTTTTATAGTAGATTTTTGGAAGATTGTTTTAGGCCGTCTTCTTTTAGGGCCTACAAAAACTTATTGTAACAGTTTTAATTCCTTTGTTTTATCAAGTTAAAGTTTCATTTATCCCTTTAATCTTTTCAATATGTTATGTATGTGGATGCTTTGTTGTGATTAATTTATGTTTTCTTTACCTTCTTTTTATAACTTGCTATGGCTCTAGACCTTTAGTATTTACTTATGATTGCATGAACTTAGATTGCTAGATACGTTTAATGTTGCTTCTGTGATGGATGTTGTCTTTGCGTTATTTAGGCTTTTAGAAAAAATAGCCATAAGATATTATAATTGGCAATAGCGTATTGGTAAACGCGAGTTTGGCATGTAGAAAGGAATACAATACTCGGTAACAGTTCTCCATACTCCTTAACCCTAATATGGTGATCCATCTCTAGATAGTTCAAATTAATTTAATATACTCTTAGGGGACTTGTAATAGTGTTCATCTACCTTTTGTTTCATGTGTGTTGCCTTCTTAGAGGAAATATAAATAGCGGTCGGTTCGGTAATCTCGTTCAAGTGGTCGCTTAGGAATACTTAAACAGCATCATCTCAAGCTGTCGACAACGCAACATGATTAGGATTAAGCAATCTGAGGAGTAGTGCTATGATTTAGTTAAATTATGTTCGTTTATTCATATAAGGTAGCACCAAAAATAGACAGTTTAGATTTTTAATGAGTGTAATTAGATTAAAACGCAAACAATCCTCTAAACTCGTCAGGTTAATTTATCTCTGACTTTCATAAAAAATTTAAACTTACTAAAATGAATCTTCTCTCAAGACTTCCGCGTTTGCCTCTGGTTAGATTTCTAATCGTAGCCTTCATCACAACCTATTTCCCACTAGAGACCCATAAAACCCCCTGAGTCCTTGCCTAGATACACTGTGCTTACGCATTAGTGTGCAATATGCCTTAGGGAGTTGTAAAACTTTCTTGTTGAAAGGCTAACGACACTCCGTTTATCGGCCGGAATAGAGTTATCTCTATACGAACGTAATTCGACCCTAAAACCTCCCAATACTTCGTATTGAACTACCTTATGGATTACGATTGTACCCGTCCTGATCTATATGAGCGTATCCACTTACCTACTAATACGTTGTATTTGTGTCCAATGACTAGAAATGATTAAAATTTCATCAATCTATTGGTAATGTTGTTCTGTTTTTAATTTTTGCCAGAATATGACTCTTTCACCTAGAGATCAGAGACATCAGTACCTTAGGTTTGAGGGTTTAGAATACTCAGAGGGTGATATTGCATATTTTGAAGAGAGGTTGGGGAAGATATACTGTAGAGGGGTACATCGAGTGCAGGTTTTGGATTTTTGGCACTAACAGATACGATGGCCGAGGGATTGAGCGTGGATGCTCTATGGTGATAGAGATGCTGATGTCATGAATTATAATAAGTATATATATAATTTTATTAATTTTTAATAAAAATTTATTGACCCCCCCCCCTATATATATATATATAATATATATATATATATTATCATATGTAAACTAAAACACCAAAGTACCAATATTATTTAGAGATAGTAAGTAGTTCCGTATAACTCGCTCTAATGAAAATCACTTTAGGAATGAAAGTGATGAGCCATTCTTCCTGAGTGTCGATATCCCGTCGAGTCGAGCGTGATTGAGAATCAGGTTAAGTTGAGACTTCGAGTGTTTGTAATAATCTAAAGGAATTTTAATTTTGTGATTCTTATTTCTACTAACAAATGCAAAAACAAATAAGGAAGCTATAAAAAACAAAAAGCAATAGTGATTTTAAGGCGCACTGAAAACGGATAAGGGAAAATTTAAAAATAAATACGCGACAAGTAGCAAGTGAAATCAAATTTTTAACCTCTACAAACTAAATATTATTCTAAAAATACTAACATGTATAAAATTCTAATTTTAAAAAAATTAATTTTTTTATTTATTTCGAATTTAAAAACACACTTTTTAATCTAAATAAACTTTAAAAATACTAAAACTAATTTATATAAATCTAAAAAAATTACTAAAAGTACTTTGGACCTACTTATGTAAGATAATGGTTTAAAAGATAAAAAATCCAGATGTAAGCTCTTTAATAGCTGCTATTCAGCTGAATTCATTATATGCACCTAAAACTGTCAAATGTGTATAAGTAAATTAATAGTGCAGAAAGAAGTTTTGCTAACAGAAAAGTCCCAAGGGTTTGAAGATGGTATGTGAGTGTGTGTGTTAAAGTGTTGGCTTTGAGAAGGATATGTCGATGTGGTACATGTTCGAACTCTGTGGCTTCCTCTTTTTGATATAAAAAAAAAAAATTTTGTGTTTTTCTCTCGTATTGAATTTTGGTTTTCTTTTTGAAAAAGCTAATCCTTAAGTCTAAATAAGCAACTTTTGTAAAACAACTTTTTCTTAATCTTGAAAATAAGCCAGGAATAAGCTCAAATAAGATGATAGTTTAAAACATTAAGGCCTTATGATTTAGCTTAAACTGTTAGGACTTTTTGACTTAATAAGCAAATAGGAAAAGCAAAATACCTAAAACAGACTTAAAACTAAACCTAATAAGCACATATGACTCAAAATGAACAAAAACAATAAGCTAAAAAGCTCTTAAAAGCCAATAAGGAAAACAGACTTAGACAACAATTTCTAAGGACAAATGACCAAATTTAAGCTAATTTTGAGAACAAATAAGCACTATAAATAAGGTGAAAACTCAAAACAGTTTAACTTTGATATCCAAAGAACTTATTTAAGCTAGAAAAGGGAAATTTGATTTAGAAAATAAGCTAGAAAAAGGAATTTAAAAATGAGAGACTACTGACTATTTTTTGGCTTTTTAGTTTTGTATAACACTTGCAACTTAAAAATAAGACTAAATAAGCAAAGAAAAAGTTTAAAAGTTAAAAAAAGATTAAGTACTTGACTCATTAAGCTGATACAAACTAAAATTAAGCTAGATTTAACATAAAATGAGCTAGAAATAAAGACTTGAAAAAATGACAGACTACTAATGTTTTTGGCTTTTTGGTTTTTTAAAGGAAAAATAAGCTACTGCAAGCTTAAATTTAAGCTACTATAAGCTAATGTGAAAACTCAAAAATTTAAAACAGGTCAAGCTTAATTTCTAAAGGGCTTATTTTATCAAATTCAGACCTTAAATCAAGCTTAATCTAACCTAATTATGCTCTTGAAAATTGGACTTTGAACTTTTAAGAAACTATGACAGAATATGACTTAAAACTAAGGACAATTGCACAACTTAAGAAAACTTAATTCTACGGCATACCTAACCAACAAACAAGCATGAAATTGACACAAAATGGCACCTAAATAAGATCTAATCAAATAAGCAAACTTATTAAACTTAGAAACCACATATTTAAACCATGGACATATCAGACCTTAAATTTTAGATTTAGACTTTAAAAACTTATGAAATCTGCCTTATAAGCTTAGTTTGAGCTTATCAAACTTAGCTTAAATGACACAAGGCAATCAAACAGTACTAACCAAAGTTAGTACTGCTTGTGCCAAACACCCCTTAATCTGTTTGAAAAACATTTTTAAGCTGAAAACAGTTTTCAATAAGTTGTAAAAAACTAAAAAAGTTTAAGATCTAATGATATTAAGAGCTTTTAAGCAATTTTCAACCGCAAATAAGCAGTAATCAATAAGCTAGAACAATAAGCATTTTTTTAGCTTTTTGAACAATTTTTATGAAAACATAACTAAACTCTAAACAGATTATAAAACTCTTAAAGCTAGAACAAATAAGCTAAATGAAGACAGAATAAGCACAATTGAACATTAATAAGCAAGCAATAAGCATAGAATAAGCAGTGACAGAAAGTAAGCTTTGAAAGGGAATTTAGAACTTACACAAGCCTTTGCTCAAAACAAGACAACTCATGCTCATTAAGAGCTTATCAACAAGCTCCAGCCTATTTAGAACAAGTTGGTATGGTCATATAAGCCCATCCAGGTTTGGCTTATCTTCCAAGTAAAGCTGAGGTTATTTAAGAGTGAGATTTGATTGAGTAGCTTATTCAGTTAAACTTTAGAGAGCTTAACTGAGTTTATACTAGCTTATTTAGGTAATAAGGAGCTTATTAACTTATTAGGTGATATCATAAATCATTTTAAACTAGGTTTGCATAATAAGTAAAACAGATTTCCAAACAAAGGATTAAAAGTGAAATTGCAATTTTATTAATAAGAAAAAGTTACAATGCTTGAAAAGAAAATACAATTAAGCAAAACGTTTACAATAAGCTACTGAAACTAAAATAAGCTAAAACTAGACACCCTTTGTGTGTGTGAGGCCTCCTTCATTTATAGCTGAGAGGTGAAGGTTCTAGGCCCTTGAGATGCTCCTTATCAACCAATCATGGCCCTTCAATCTTGATTATTCTCCACGCAATATAATCTTGGCCCTTGATTTGATGCCACGTCTCTCAACCAATCAATATGCTTGGGATCGCCAAGCTTTCATTCCATTTACATCATTGCTTGCGTCATGTGTCAGGCTTCTAGAAGGGATTGAGAGCGTGGATTGGGTGAATTGATTTTACCCGCCACTAAAGCTTTGTTGCAGTTAAAACGAATAGGATGGAGGAAGAAGAGCAACAGTAAAATTTGACCAATCGTTTATATAACTTGGGGTGTTGACCGGGTAGGTCTTGGGCTTTGGCATATGTATTTTGGGCTAGGAAGGGGTTTTGGACCAGGATAAGGTATTGGACTTATGGATTAATAAAAGGCTTTTGATTTTAGGTTTATAAGCTAATGGGCTGACCCGGCCCAATAAAATGAGTACGGGTTGGCCCATTAAGAATGTAAACGCCTTCGGCTTCGATTTCTTGCACTCTTCCAATCTCGTGCTCGGGTTTTATTCGTTTGCTTCATTTTTTATCCATTTTGTGATATATCCATACCTGCAAGACACAATTCATGAAATACACATATACAATGCATTTTTTTGTATTTTTTGTCATTATTAGTCTTTTTAGCTCGTTTTAATTGGTAACAGGTATGTGTATTTAAGCACATACCACCACTTTCGGCACCACACCCACCACTACCTCTGACAGTACCCACACCACCACCACCACTCACACGCACACGACACACGAAATCCTCCTCATCCTCTAAATGATAATTCTTTCCTTAACCCTCTAAATGATAATTCTTTTACTTCTTTTTCTAACCCTCTAAGCAGTAACAGCCGAGACTAAGTGATAAACGGGTTAATTTTATATTTTTTTATAATTATTTTCTCTGATAATTATTTTCTTAATTTTATATTTTTTTTATAATTGTGGCAATCGACGGTAGCAGCCAAGAGAAGACCAAAGTCGAGGTGAGAGAACAAGCCGAGAACGATCAGTCATACCACAGCCGAAGGTATGTTTTTTTTCCTTTTGGTATCCCGAGGGACATGTCATCGGGGAATGTTTATAG